>JAIXMP010000044.1:0-313175 GCA_025677815.1 Phascolomyces articulosus
GCTTAAATGAATTGTTAAATTGACAGCTACTATTTGAGGAAAAGGAACGTATGATGTTTTTTTATAATATATAATATTTCTATATGAAAAGCATCTTAAACCCGCGGTACGAATAAATTGTGTATAACTTTAGATAATTTGAAAATGATTATCATTATTATTATTGTTTACAACATTATTGATGCGCTTGAATATTTCTATATGTGACACACTAAGAATATTCCAAACAATAATAAAATAATAATAATTAAAAAAAAAACCAATATTTGTATATTTGTATAATAAACAATAAAATATATAAATAGATGGTATAAAAAAATGCAAAAAAAAGAAGAGATTGTCGAAATTATAATATTGTAAGGGATAAGTCAAAGAAATATATATAAAAAAAAATACATGCTGCTAAAAATAACGTGTGAAGTGTGTAAGTGTTGTTGTTATTGCTAATTGAAACAAAAAGAGTGTGTGGTCTATATGAAATATAATAAAGGAAATTGAATGTTGTGCTTTTTTTTTCTTCGTAATTTTCTACTAGACACTGTTTACTAAATATGATATAGAAATAGGAGAAAAAAAAGAAGAGAGGTATGAAAATAATAAAAATGTAATAATTATTGGTAACCACCGTTTGACCAATTAGCAATGCTTCGTCTGCTACTACTACCATTCATTGGAGCCGAACGATTACCCGAACTCATACTTGGTGTCATCATTCCCATGGGTGCACCACCGCCACCATTACCTCCCATTGGCATCAAGTATTGACCATACATGACGTTGTTATTAGCACTGGGCATATACGACTGACGTAGATTATTAGGTGTAGATATACTAGGTGTTACTTGAGGAGGCATCATTTCAGATCGTCGTCGAGCATCTGTGTTACTGAGCTTGCCCTTCTTACCCATATTGCTAATATCCAATGCACTGGAAGACCGTAATGCCTTTTCAGGTCCAGGGCTACGACTACGTCTTTGTTGTTGACCCATGGATGCCAAATTCATATCACTTCGACTGGCCGTCAAATTGCTTCCCATAGCAGATAAATTCATATCACTTCGACTGGCAGGAAAATTGCTTCCCATAGCAGATAAATTCATATCACTTTGACTGGCAGGAAAATTTTGACCCATCGAAGACAAATTCATGTCACTACGACTAGCACGCATCAAAAACTTGTTACGATCCACACCACCTTGTTGTTCCAATTGTTGGAAACTGAGATTATGGCTCTTGTTTTTAGGTAATCGACCTAATAATCCACTATCAATTTTGGCACCATTAGGAGCAGTGACACGTGTCTTGGGGTTATACGGTTTAAATTTGGCTTCATCTTTTTCCTTTTCCAATTGTGTCAATAAATCCATGGCTGAAACACTCTTGCGATTCGGGTTTTGATTTGGTGCTGTTCTAGGTGTAGGTGAAGATGCCATGGGAACAGGTGTTGGGATTGCCATCATTTGTTGTTGTTGCTGCATCATCATGGCTGCTTGTTGATATTGTTGAATTTGTGCCATTTGTTGCATTTGAGCGGCTTGTTGCATTTGCCATTGCATTTGTTGTTGCTGCTGTTGCTGCATATGATAATACATCATGTCCATTTCACCAATGGTCGAACGACGTTCACGTCGGAAACCTTCAGGCATAAATGAATCTCGTTGATCATTCTCACCATCCACAACACCATCAATATTGGAAGCAGGTGATGCACCTGAGGAAGAAGAATCTTGAATTGATGTTGGACGGGAACTATTCGGCGTTCCATCCGTCACGCCTAGACGCCAACGTTCGATCGCTCCCGATTTACCGCCCACAGCTTCTGCATAAGGGTTTTGTTGTTGTTCCATCATGACGGCTTGAACTTGAGCTTGTTCTGCCATTAAATTCAAATCACCTTGTGATCGTGATCGTTTATGCATACTAGGACCTCGTTCCAGTTGCCGTAAAGTAGACATACGTCGTGCTTTTAATGCATCATCATCCAAAAGTGTACTCGAAGGTCGTCGTGCCATATTGGCAAAGTTTTGCTGTTGTCGTTGTTCAATAATACGATCTTCATGATCACTTTCATCATCTTCCTCATCATCATCATGATCTTGGGAATCTTCAGAATCACTATGTCTTAATTTATCTAATAGAGGGTATAAAGAAATGAGAACAATCAATTTTAGTTAGTTCGGATAGTGTTTTTTTTTGTTGAATTTATATGGATTTTTTTTATTTATGAACACGTGGGATTTACAAAGAAAGCCAGAGGAAAAAAAACGTGGATGTGAGAGATTCTTACCATGCAATTTCCGACGAGAATTATTCTTTTCTTTCAATACAGACTGTTGTTGGGCTTTTCCATGCTTGGCAGCAGCAGCAACATCCTCGTCCTCTTCATCACTAAGAACGTCTTCTTCTGATTCTTCATCATCATCATCATCACTAGGCAACTGAAGAGTAGATTTGGGACGAGATAGAGGAGCATTGGAAGAAAGAGCTGGAGTACTAGTCGCTTGACTATTAAGGATTTGGAAAGAAGCACTTTTTCGGGGCATCGGTGTAGGTTGAGATTCGTCATCATCATCTGAGGTTATACCCTCCTCTTCTTCGTCTTCATCACTTATAGCAACTGCCTTATTACGTCGACCTATTTACAATAAATTCAGATTTTCATTTATGCACAGTTAGAGAATAAATTCCTTTCTATTTTTTTTTTGATTCACTATCCAAAAACAATAATAATAGAGTACCTTGTGAAGGAGTAGCACGTTCTTGAGAAGTAGGTGTTTGACGATGAGAAGAAGAACCTTGACTTCCACTACGATCACTGGAGGATTGTCTATACATTTCATAGCTACTACTTGGTCGATTATTATTTAACATGTGTTGAGGGGATGGGGAAGTGGCCCGAGATTGTCGTTGTTGAGGATATTGTTGATGCTGTTGTTGTTGTTGTGGATATTGTTGATGATGATGTTGTTGTAGTTGCTGTGGATGTGGTTGATGTTCCATATGTTGATCAAGCATATGTGAACTACTGCGGCTTCTTCTTCGTTGTTGAGGAAATTGAGACATAGGTCTTTGCTGTGGGTGCTGACCTTGTGGGTGGTGTTGCAACATTTGGGAATGAGGTCTCTGTTGGCCATGCATACGTTGCTGACGTTGGCGTGGTTGATTGGGAAACAACATGCTTTGTCTCATTGAATCAGAAACATGTGATTGGTGAAAGATTATACTTTTTGTCCAAGGTTCTTTATTTGATTCTTCGTCATCAGGAGTCTTGATCGCTTTGGCCAGGGCAAGGCGGGATAAGGATACGGTAACATTATCCGTATCATAGGGTGCAGCAGACATGATTTTTGGAGGGAAAATAGAAAAGTTGAAACAATAAACAATAACAAAAAAAAGGGAGCGAGAAAGAAGGAAGAGGAGGAAGAAGAAGAAGAAGAAGAAGAAGGAGTGGAAAGAAAGAAGAGAAATATATAAAAATAAAAATACAAATGGGATAAAGAAGAGTGAGCGAATGGGTGTGTTACCAAGCAACAATAATAAAAAATATAAAAATAACAAAAAAAATAAAGTGAGTGCGCGCGTTGGAAATTGAATTTAGACCCACATTTTCCAAAGCTATTTTTAAATTTTACTTATTTTATATATCGTTTCCTATGGATTCCATAATTATTGATATTTCCCTATATTATTATTTTTACTACTATCTACGTACCCCACTATACATTATATGTACATAATATTATATTTAATTTAACCATGTTATAATTAATGATAACAATGATATGTAAAGGAGCTGTTTTCCTACAATAATTTCTTTGTATAATATCTTGCATATAATATTATAACAATGGGAACGTGTTACCCAGCTCATTGATAATATATATTAGTTGTAAATGGTGTTTTCAATCATTCCCCATTCACAAGCATCAACCTATCATTAAAAAACTGTACTTAAATTAGTGTGCATATATCTAACAGAAATAATCTAATCACTTGAACAATGGATGACAATGACACTTTTACTATACTTACCTCTGTATCATCTGATAATTGGGAGACGCCAAACAAACAATGTATTTGATCTGGCTTATTTAAAAAATAATTCAATAAGTATGACATAATATGTCGCTTATATCTATTTGTTATTATCTAGACTATAATTTATTTGATCAATTCAACGCAATTAGAATACGATGATATCAATAAAAAAAATATGCTTAATATCACTAAATAAATAGTTGACACAAAGAATTGCAAAATATTGATTTATCAACAGCCTTGATTTCAGAATTTGTTAAAGTACTACTTACCGTTAATGCTATACTAAAAACAGCCAATAAAGAGCTTAAGAAATGAATAAAAAAAAACTTGAATAGTAATAAATGGACGTAGAGCAAAAATGCTTTGATATAATAATAAAAAACCTGAAATGATGAGTACCAAAATATATTTACCTGTAAAAAAGACGTAATGTGATAAGTGGTATTAATCAGACAGATCTATTCTCACATCAATATTTAACACCCTCAAAGTTGAAAGAATTGAATGCAACAAGAAAAGAAAGATAATTTACCATTAGTTCCATAACAATAGCATCATATTGAGCAGGAAAATCAAATTATGAAGATTAGATAGTAGTACGTTAATTGCGCATGTAATTATTGATATGTTAATGAAACAGATGTATATAACTAAGAAATGAGACAGGGATCGAACATGCACATTGAGAGACCGAAATAGATACCATTATTTTATATATATATATAAACAGATATTTGTTTACGATACATTCGCCTATATATGTACAAAAAATATTGAATATTTAGACATATTTTCCTTGATACTAATACATAAATGATTGTTCCTCATTTTCATATATCATGAACAGTTTCGAAGGCGATAATATATCCCGATGCTTTTAAGCCACGCGTCTATTCAATGAAATTAAAGCATATTACTTAGATAAATAGATAATCATTTATGTGAAAATATTGATCAGTACAGTCGTGTTAATAAATCTTCGAAAGGATCGCTAAGGTATATCATATTTTTACAATATAATTTAAGTGCATTGGAGTGTCAATTTTTTTTACATATAATAAAGTAATGCATTTGATTCTTTTCGATAGGGATTCAACGCGCTAACTATAAAAACACACTTTAAATAACATAGCGTCAATGTGAACTGGTTGTCGTTTGAGTGGCAATCATAATCATGGTATTAAATCAGATTCATGCGCTTGTGTTATGATTGAAATCGGTCACATACTAATATTATTTGTTTGAGTTTATAGAGTAACTACATCAATACTGTACCTAGCAAAGTTGCATTGCAAGTTATAAAGAACGATACAACATTGCCAATCCATGGGGTCTTATTTTCACAACCAATTTTTTGATCGACGGGGGCACGCTATGTTTTATTTTTGGAGAGTAAAACCCTTTTTTGATGTTACACGGCATCTTTTTCAAGGTACCTGTCGATGCTAATCCATAATGTATATAAATAAAAACATGTAATATGAATAAAAACGCCTCTCCTTTCTTTTTATAATATTATTAGAAAATAATATATAATTATAATCAATTAAAAAAGACATTAATAAAATGTAATTATTATATGTGCACTTCTTTATATATAGGGAAAAAAATAAAGGAGAATGGGGATGATGATGATGATGAGAGAAAAAGAGAAATGTGTGGATGAATAATAAATATATAAAAGCGTTTTATAATAAGAAAAAAAATCTAAAAGGATAAAATGTTTTCTTTTATATATATATAGTTTTTGATTTTTTGTGTGTGTGAAAGTGTATATAAGTGTAATCTACAAATGAAGAGGGGGGATTATTTTTATCGTTTATTTTTTAGCAGCAACGGCACCACCAGAAGCCTTGGAAACAGCACTTAAAAAGGCCATCTTTTGATCAAAAGCATAACTTGCATTACCACCCATCAAAGAATTCAAACTATCTGCACTAATGGTTGATCCAAATTCCATGCCATTCGATACTTGGAAATATCTTTCATAATCTCCAGTTTGTAATTCCATCATTAACTTTTCACGGTCCTCATGTGTTGTTTCTTCACCAGATGCCACAGAAACTGCTGCTGCCTCATTTGATTGGTCTTCCAATGTGTTCATAGCAGTCCAATCAATATCCTTGTCAATAAATGTAGTAACTCGTCGTGTTTCTAATACTTTTCTTGTACTCTTGACTTGTCGTGGTTGTCTAGACCTTTGTTGTTGTTTATCATTGGTACCAGTGGCACCAGAGGCTTCTTGACGTTTTTGTTTATTTTGTTGTTGTTGCTTGTTTTGTCGCTTAGATCGTTGTTGTTGCTGTTGTTTTCTGGGTTGTTGTTCAGTAGCATCGTCAAATTGACCAGGTGCAGCAGCATTGACTCTTGGCTTTCCACGTGGTTGCATACGTCTATTTTTTTGTTGAGCATTGTTTAAGAATTGCGAAAAAGGATCTCCTGCTTCAAGTGTTTTGCCACGTCCAGAACCACCAAGACGAGCGGAAAGAGGTGTTCTCTTGCTACTTTGCTTTTGGGCAGGTTGTTGTTGTTGTTGAACTTCAGGTGCAGCAGCAGCAGCTGTAGCAGTGGATTGGTGTCGTAAGGCAATCAAAGGCGAACGCCATTGAAGACTTCTTAATGCAGTATTACTTGATCGCAACATTATTATTTTTATTTTTTGGTATAATCCCAACACAAAGAGGTGCAAAACAATATTCGAGTCACAAAATTTCAGCAGGAAGAAGATGGCACTGTCGATTTCGAGCTCAGTATAAATGGATAAAGGTTACACCTGTCCAATAATAATATGCCAGTACCTTTTTTTTTTTTTTTTTTTTTGACAGCAGTAGAGAACTCTTTTTATTATTCGTATAATATTATCAAAAAAGAACAAAATACTTTTACTATTACAATCATGCAGCTGGTGAAAGGATAATATTAGCAGGGTTGGATGGAGTTTTTCCACCTTGAATAAGTCCAACATAAGGTGTTACATCCCAATGTAATGACAAATTGACTTGTTGGTGGCTATACAATAAAAAAAATAGGATTATCAGTATAAATTCAAGAGATACACCATCCCGACACTTCTAACCTATATATATACTTTACCTCCATTTTCGGCTTACATCTATCAAAGCATACTTGTTTGGTACGTTACGAAGGTTTAAATTAGCATCTTCCTTACTACTAATAATCTTATCCCACAACACAACCGAGTTACGATCATGCGTCTTGGTCTCATATTCAGCAATCACAGTAACAAAGACTTGCTTTGTATTCCAGTTAAATATAGGTGTAAAATCAGCATCCAAATCAAATGCTAAACGTGCAAAATGACTCTTGGGTGTACCATAATCGAAATAATCAGGTCCATATCGTCGGCTTACACTAAAGAATTAATTATGAATATGCAAAAAAAAAAAAAGAAAAAAAAAAAAAAACGAGTGTGAATTACTCTTCTTTAAAATGCTACGTAGTTTGTCCTCTTTTTCATGGTATCACGCCCAGAATATATTATTTAATAAAGATCTCCATATTGCTTACACGCGTAAAGTATCAGAATCAACTCGAATGTCACTAGTGATGGAAGGATAGCCAGTGATGGACGAGATGGCGGCAACAATCGCGAGAATAGAACCAAGAGCAGTTATTGCAAAAGAAAAAAGAACCTAATAAAATATCAAGTTAATACCATTGCATAAATAGCGATCGCATTGAATGTAATATCAATATATATTGTTTTTTTTTTTTTTTTACATTAGCTCGCTGTTGTAGATTGTACATTTAAAATAGAATGTTTTATATTTAAAAAAGTGTAATAAATCAAAAGAGAAGCTGCAACGTGTCGCATATAAATTTTTCAGGCACCTCCTTTAATTTTTGATGCATTTGTGGCGAATATACGCAATAGAAAAAAATAGACTCTGTTTTTTTTTTATCTTTATACATTTACAAGCAATCATTATTATTATATATAGAAAATTGAGACATATACAGAAAAGAAAAGAAAAGAAAAATAGGATAAGCAAAGAGGAAGGTCGAGATATGGAAATGAGAGGGAAGAGGGGAAATTAACCAAGAATAAAGGTGCTTAATAAGGATAAGTTCGTTTTTGAGGTACGCCTCGTATATTTTCCAAATCATCAACATCTGAACCTTCCAATGTATCCATCTGATCAAAGAACCCAGAAGATCCTTGCCGTGAAATTTCCATCCTGGATAGTGATCGATTAGAAATAGCATTTTCATCCGTGTAATTTCGTTTAATATTATTATGAGTAAATGACAAAGGTTCGTCGTCATCATCGTCCAATACTAGTTCATCATTTCCTCGTTGTCCTGTTCCATTGGTTCCACTGGCTCCAAAAATCATATCATCAATCATGTTGGTGGCAGCTCTTGTTTCTTGTGTTAATTCTGTTGGTGGTTCATTTAAGGACAATGACAATGTATCTTTGGCGGATAATGAAGTGGATGCAAGTCGTGAATTACTAAATTGATCCATCTTTTGCATAAATTGATGATGTAATTCTTCAAAGCTCATCAGTTCGTTATTGTTGCTTTTATTAATACATGCTTTGGATGCTGCAATGATTTCTGTTCTGCCACGGGAATCTTTGGATTTGATATAGTCAGATCGACAGATATTAAATCGTTCGTATAGGTGTTCAGATGGTATCTTTGTTGTTGTACGGTGGCTGTCCGCAGACAAGGTTGTATTGATAGTATGCTGTGGCTGTGGCTCGTCTTCTTGATTTGATGGATCCTGTTATTGAAATAAAAAAAAAAAGAAGATTA
The DNA here is from genome assembly GCA_025677815.1 of Phascolomyces articulosus. Lineage (NCBI taxonomy): Eukaryota > Fungi > Mucoromycota > Mucoromycetes > Mucorales > Lichtheimiaceae > Phascolomyces > Phascolomyces articulosus. The sequence goes on from JAIXMP010000044.1 coordinate 8,824, forward strand.
ATTTGGATTCCTATCACTCTTAGATAATCAATTTATCCATTCTACCCATACATGCGTTCGCGTATCCTCTTCTTCCTAAAACTTACATCATCACGGAAAACGCTAAAACCAGGTTGTTGCTTAGGCCGACGATATGGTTTTTGCGGTAATGTAGTTCCTGCAAACGAAGAAACTTCAATTTGATTTTCGGCTCGTTGGCTGGGATTATTGACAAGTGTGGAAGAAGAGGTGGATGATGAAGGAACTGGTGTACTATCGATTTCTGGACCACTGTAGACAGAAAATTGTGCTTGACGTGAAGAAGAAGGTGTTGATATAGAAGAAGGAGATCGTGAAGAAAAGGATGAAGATGAAGAGGCGGAAAATAAACTATCGTATTTCATTCCTAAAGGAGCACGACCATTGGTAGCCGCTAATGATGCATTTCGTTGTTGTTCTTGATGTTGTTGATCCATTCGATCCAAAAAATGTTTTCGCTTTCTTGCCAATCGCTTTGTTGGTTCTGCCATACGTTCTAATCCACGATCATAGATGAGCGTAGCATCTTCGTATCGCTTTCTTCCTTCTAAATAACTGGCATACTCTTCATAAAACAAGGCCAAATCTTGTCCAATTTGATTTCGCATCAATAATTGATAAGCTTCCCCTGGATCATCCAAATATTCCATGTATTGAATCCAGACTTTTAAATAACGAATGTCATGTTGGTATCGTTTGGATCGCTGGAATTTAGACGTTGTTTCTTGTAATAACCCTTTCAGGTCAGACGCTTGATTGTGCCCTTCGGGGTACATTTCAATTGTCCAATGAATATAACGCAAATAAACATCCAACGGATCATGCATGTCTTCAATGTCTTCGAGTTCGCGAGCAAATTGATCGTGGCCTTGTTGTAATTGGTGTTCGCGTTCTTGACATGTAGAACTATAGAGGGTGGCAAGTGAAGCTGCACTTCGCCCTTGACGTCGTGGCATGACATTTTCTTTTTGTCCTTCAATGACGGAAAATTCTGGAAGGTTGTTTAAAATCGTTTGTCTTTCCTCATCGTCCATTATTGATTTATTATTATTATTTAAAAAAAAGTTTTTGACACAAGAAGGTGGAATGGCGTGTGTGGATAATAAAATAATATAAAAAGAAAGAAAAAGGTTGGAAACAAAATCGGGAAATCCAGTCAATCAAATGGGGAACGTAAAATCGCGTACCACGAAAAATACTAATATTTGACGTTTTCAGCTTACATTTGCGTGATCCACAGCATGCTGGAATTCAGTCATATTAAGTTTCGGTTTTACTGGTATCCCAATAAACGGTATAGAATTTTATCACTTCACAAGCATCACGGGCAAATGCCAGTGGATCGCGCCGTACCATAATTGATTATCGTTTTGCTGCAACTCCATCTAATGGGTAATATTATATGTCAGTTTATAATGGATGTCTTCAAACTAGATTGACCATGATATACTATCAATTGACTATATATTGTCTGTCTTCTTTGGAAAAAGACCCACTACATGGGATATTTAATCCATTATTAGTACGAGATTAGGAACCTTTTATTAACTAACTATGACTACCGACCCTTCTTTGAATATATGGAAGCATACGCAACAAACAAGACAATTGCTGTTAAAATCTACAGCTCGCTAGTATATATGTTCAAAATGAATTTGACAATAGATATTGAACGAACAAAGAGTATCATTATTGACCATCTTTGAACTCGTATTTATCGGTGGGGATTTTGCAACCGCACTTTAATTTATTCTAGGCGTAACATATTCTTTTATTAATTCTAGTATATTCCATCATGATCTAATTGATAACAAAACAGTCGATTAACTATAAAAATTCTTTCCAGCTTATATACAAACATCAAGGCGATAATAATGATACATGATGAACTACATCTTTTGTATTTTATGGACGGGATGTTATTTTATATGTAGCTTACAACAGGGCAAGATGCTACATCTAGCACTCACATCAAACGGGATATCATTTTCAACTTGTAATTATTATTGTTGACAAAAATAGACAGCTTTAAATTTGTTTTGTTTTTTATTTTTTTTTTAAAAATTTCGGCATATTTATCAAAATGTAATGTTATGGTAACAAGAATGGTACTGAGAATAATCTAGGGAGAGTAGATATGACATTTGTTTTTCAGTCTTAATAGATTCAAGAGGGTAATAGCAACATATGATAAGTCACATGAGTAAACATGGAACGTAATAGATTAAAATTTATATTTATTAATGTGAAAGACGGTTTGACCTGCGCCTATAGGCATATGGTCGCTTCCTGGCGGTACTTTGAGATGAGATTATATATGCATGAAGATTTGTGGCATCAGCTGAAAACTCCCCATTTAGGAGGAAAAGCTAAGCTGGAGTAAGTATTGAGGGTGTAATGGTACAAGTGGAGGGAAGAAGAAGAGAGAAAGTTAAGTTTTTATGGGAAGGAGTATCATAGAAGAGAAAAAACGGGGGGATGAAAAATATTTAGGTGTTGTTTTCTTGAGTCGAACTAGAGGTGAGTTGGGATGGCAGTGGTGGCTCTTCAGGTTCAGGTTCATCTTCTTCGTAGTCATCTTCAGAGTGACTTAGTCGGTCAATTTCTCGAAGAGCACGAATCAGGACGAACCAACAGTTTAACCATTTTCCAAGTGATAAACCAACCTCTGAGCATGGCAAGTGAGTTATAATATAGTCAAGTGGTTGGATTTCTTGTTGAAGTTGAGGTATTGTACCAAATGTTGTAGAATGTTCGTCGTTTATAAATCTTAGTCGAGGCCTTCGGCCGAAGACTCTTTTATCATTATTCGTGAGAGTCTTATCATACATTGTTCCCTCCCTTCCCTTATTTCCCCTTTCTTATATATATAATGGTGATAATAATAATAATTTTAGAAAACCAAAGATTATCGTTAGTATCTCATAAACTACAAAGCATGCTTACAAATATTGTAAAATTTCCAAAACCTCATTCTTGTATTGTTCATTTTTGGCCAAACGCTTAGCCTCCATCATTGTAATATCGTCCAGTGCTTTTTGGGTACCTAGTTCTTTTTTTTTTTTTTTGGTAAATGCAAATAATATTGAAAAAAAATGAATTGTTCCATCATCAATAAAAAAAAGTGATGCTTCAATACCCTGAAAGCATCTAAAAAAATAAATACCTTATCGACCCTTTCAAATATTTCAGGTATGTACCCATATTATTTGTCCATCTTTTCAAATAAATTATTTTCCATATTGGTTCAATGTAAGTCTATCGTGCTGGTTCCTTTTGAAAATAAAGATACATACGTAATAACTTTATTAGCGTATGTATAAAAAAGGGTTCTGGCGATAATAAACATGTGCTGCTTCTGAGACACTCGTTTTTGGAATATCAAGCATAAGCATACTGCTCTGATGCCAATCATTTCATTTGATGTCACAGGAAAATATAATAGGTGAAGTATGTTGTCAATATCGGGGGCATGTAGGAAACCTGTGTGTGTTGCTTTCAAGGACATTTTAATATTTTCAGTGAAGTATCATCGCTTAACTATGGAAAGATACTCGCCCGAACCGAATAACCATCTTGGCCAAAGAAAGGAAATCGACGTCGTTGATGTCAATGGTGATATTTGGGAGCAAGAATACAGTTACTCATACATCATACTATGGCCAAGCTGATGAATAACATTGTGATTCAATGCTTTGCTGGTTATTACCGAAAATGAGTATTAGTTGCATGCAATACTTGGGAATATTTTTTATAATATTGATCCAAATGGTTTAAATGAAGATATATCTAATAACTCAATATACTTTTTTTAATTGATCATGTTTTCGGAACCAAAACTTGGTTGATTTGATAATTTTAATTATTAAAAGGCGTGGTAAAACCAGAGAATATTGCTGGCATGATGTACTACATACTTTAGACTCAATAATAGAACTCAAAATAGAAGATGTTTCTTGAATTTTATTCGTACCACAGACTGGTATAAATATAGTAATTAGCATACACTACTCATTATACTTCTTCGATCCGTAACTCTTTTTCCTGGGTTTCATTTAATTATAATTATGGAAAGACAAATGTTGTTTCTATTCTTGTCACATGTTTAAATGACAAGATATATATAATCCAATGATAAACGGTGGGCGGTCCGAAATAAGAAATAAATAAAAAAATTGTTATATAATTTATATCCACCTCACTCCTTTGAAACATAATATTATAAACTAGATCAACATCATCACCCTATTATTATTATTATTATTATATCATCAAATTATGTAATGTTATTTGAAATCTATTACTGATATAAATTTGGATGTGCTATTAAGTCTGATCCTTATTCCAAGTTTTTGTTTTTATTTGATTAGTTATATTTCGCCCCATCATTTTAGTTCTTAAATATAATTTCCATATAATCTAATATATAATAATATATAAATATAACAGATATTTCAAAAAGGAATGGACCAATAACTATTGTAAATAGAACTTTTTTTGGGAGCTGTTTTCAAATCGATTGTATCAATAAAGAAAAGAAGAATACTTGTACAGCTGTCAACAGGTTTGTTTATAGTAATAGGGTGAAAAAATACGTTCGATAAATCACATGTTTATTACACAATTGGTTAAAGCTTGGTAACTACTTTCTGTTATTGCTGTGATTCCCACTGACAGACATCTCTTTATACGGTCATTTAAAATCGTAATAAATAAAAGTGGCATATTCTCATTATTTATAATTTATTATTACACTACTCTTTTTCTATTAATCTAAACTAAAAGGGTTCATAATACAACCAAAATCCCATTTTACCTTCCTTTTTTTAAATTTACATATTATTAAAACAAGATTTAATACACATACAAACTTTTTTCTTCTTCTTCCTATTATGACAATGGACAATCCGCGTTCATTGGCTCATACTGAAGGTGGCATTCAGGACAAGTCAACTTCGTCGTCTACATCAGTAACAACATCCCCATCACGATGGCATACTCGAGGTAACAATAAAAATCATTTTCAACATGGATATAAAATAGCGAGATCAATTGACGCGAGACGAACTTTTTTTTTATTATTAGAATTTTATTTTTACTATGTGTGTTTTTCGGTTGTCGTACCTTATATGTTCTATGTTACTTATAACCTCAGTAAAGGTATCTATCTATTTGTTTTCTCTTTCAAAAAAAAAAGAACCTATCGTGTAAAATTAACGTGTTTTTTTTTATTGCAGAGGATAATCCACATTATACCGAATATGAGCACTTGTTATCCGAGGGCTGGATTCCCAACCGTAAAGTGGTAAGTGTACCTGATTATCACATTTTAGGGGGGGTAGTAAGAATATATTTACTGCATGATGGAACTCACACCAAGTCATTATAGGATAATAGCGATGCTCAATACGCCACTTTTCGAGATAATATACCCAAACTATTTGGATTGGTTGTAGGATATTTATGCTTGAGTCATTTATATCGGATATATGTCACCCCACAACAATTACCAGTCAAACAACCTCATCAACCCCTTCATCGTATCTATTTCTTTTTTGTTGCTAGTCTTTCCATTATTACAGGACTTCATGGTACCAGTATGTTGAAAATATTAGCTATTATTACAACGAGTTATTGGATTGGTCGAATGGCAGGTGGCACCATGTGGAATCCTATTGCTTCATGGATTTTTAATTTAGCCATATTGTTCTTGAATGAATGGTATAATGGATATAAATTTGGAGCCTTGCTTGGACCTGGATTTGAATGGATGGTAAGTGATATATATATATATTAGGTTCTATATTACGCGTGAAAAAAAGGGAGGGATTGGGCTTGTTCATTGTAAGTAGCTCATCAATGAATCATTTTTGCGCATTTAGGATGAACACAATGGGTTTCAGCCCCGGTGGCATATTTTGTTTAATTTTGTCATGCTTCGTTTGGTATCGTTCAATATGGATTATTATTGGCAAGTGAAAAAACCAAGAGATCAATATGAGGTACAATTTTTCTGTCTTTATTATTATTATTATTATTATTATTATTATTGTCTATTGTTGAAAACAATAGGATAGATTGGGTGGATTTCTTTTGGACTGATCAATTTAAAGAAGGATGATCGACTCGGTGGACCTTTATCCGACAAAGATCGGATTACTGTACCTTGTTTTGAGTCGGATTATAATTATATCAATTTCTTAGCCTATGTGCTTTACCCTCCACTTTATCTTTGCGGTCCAATCATTACATTTAATGATTTTATTTCCCAGGTAATAATTTATTCTTGATACATGATATACTTGGGAGGAAAAAAGATTTGAAATTAATTCCATTTCTATCGATCGTTTTTTTTTTAGATTCGATACCCTTCTCACAAGGTCACTCGACGATATGTCATAACGTATGCTATACGATTAGCATTTGTGATTCTCGTCATGGAAATGACACTTCATTATCTCTATGTAGTTGCTATTAGCAAAACCAAAGCATGGGATGGGGATACACCTTTGGAATTGAGTATGATTGGGTATTTCAACTTGGTGATTATTTGGATGAAATTATTGATTCCATGGCGATTTTTCCGACTTTGGGGTCTTGCCGATGGTATTTTCACAGAAGAAAATATGGTGCGTTGTATGAGTAATAATTTCTCGGCTCAAAGATTTTGGAAGAGTTGGCATCGTACATTTAATCGCTGGACGGTTCGGTAAAAAATGATCTTCTTTTTCCTTTTTTTCAAATAATATATAGTATATAAAGCTAATCCATCATCTCTAATAGATATATTTTCATTCCGCTGGGCGGATCCAAGTATATGGCCTATAATATGTGGATTGTATTTACTTTTGTTGCCTTATGGCATGATATCGAACTTAAATTATTGGCATGGGGATGGTTGATTTGTTTATTCTTAATGCCAGAATTGATTGCATCTCAATTATTTTCATACAAAAAGGTAAAGAGATATTGATGTGTGCATGAAGATGAAAAAAAAAATGATGAAAAAAATTCCTCGGATCATTCATTTATCCATATCTATATTAGTTTGGAAAGAAACCTTATTATCGTGTCGTGTGTGGTTTGGGTGCCGTTGCCAATATTCTGATGATGATGATTGCCAATCTTGTTGGATTCTGTGTTGGTGTAGATGGTATGGTGGATATGTTGAAACATATCTTTGGCACAGCCCATGGTAAGTGATTATATAAATAGGACATAACATAAGATATTTTTAGTGGGGATAATAGAGATACTAAAAAACCTTTTTATTATTAGGTTTGTTGTTCTTGGTGACAGTAAGCTGTTGTTTATTTATTGCAGTACAAATCATGTTTGAAATCCGAGAATCCGAGAAACGAAGAGGTGACCCTAGATGGAAAATGTAGTCATTTTTACCCCCCCAACTATATATAATAATAATAAAAAAAAAAAAAGAGAAAAAAAGACCCTTCCGTGTGTGTATATGTGTGTTATATAATAATAGGGATGGCTAGAAAACGCCATCATTGATTGCTAATTATTATTATATAACAAGTATAATTTAGAGTTTAAATCAATGGCAGTTTAATAAGTTGTTGTTGTCTTTGGACAGTAGTAATTATAACAACAATTCGGATCCACATTTTTAGAAGCACAGAGCAACCTTGGTGAAACCATCAAGTGTATCACAAATTTGCAATAGCTTGTGTCCCCATTATTATTATAACCTAAATTTTGTATTATAATATCCTTGTAAAAAAAAGTATTAGGTGATCATTTACTATGGAGACTACATTTTTTAAAAGAGAAAAAAAAGACATGGGGATCATATGAAATGTTGATAACAACAAAAAGAAATGTATGTAGGATCATGATTAGCATTGATCCATGTATTTTGTTTGTTAGTGTTAGTTTGCATAATGCGTAAATAAATGTGTTGTCGGGTGAGAAAATGTTTTAATAAACGGGAAGTTGTTTCCGTAGTTTATCCAAATTTTTATTATTATTATTATTTAAACGATTATATAGAAATGGCTTCACGTAATCGATTAAAACAAACTTCATTAAATTATTTCTTCAAGGCTAATTCTAATTTGCCTTCATCATCACCCATACGGTAATTCATCTCCATGTTCTTTAGAGAGAGAAAAAAAATTACGAGGTTCTCATTCTCTTTTTTTTTTTTTTTTACTGTTATTAATAATCACAAAAACAGTGAAACGCCAGTTACGGTCAGCACACCCGTTGATACAATAATAAACAACATAGCGGATGGTGATGAAGAGGAGGAGGGGCAAACTATCCCACGCCCGAGAAAACGGAATCGTATTATCCGTGTAGAAGAAGAGGAGGGAGATGACAACAACAATGATGAGACAACGCAACAGACTCTAAAACCACCAACTTTAACTGAAGATGAGGATGAGGATGATATACCACCCACTTCTAGTCCATATAAACGACGCCTTTTACAACGAAAAAAAGTCATGATCATAGATGATGATGATGATGATAGTGAAAACGCCTTGGATGACACGACCGTTCCAGATAAGAACAAACACACCCAACATAACGAAATCAATGGTCAAGAAGAAGATGAAGATGATGAGGATGAGGATAACATACAAGATGACCTGGATTTTCTAGGAGATAATGGTAATAAATGGAATGGGACACTTTATGGACGTTTTATATACATTATATAAACACGTGTGAGCGCGTGAAAAGATATAACAGTGGCGTTGGATCCCATGATATATGTGTTGTATAAAATCCAATATCAAAAACGGGTTCTATCATTGAAATGGGGTCGATGGGGTATGAGGATGAGGAAAGGAAGATCCCTTTAACTAATTTTATTATGGGATTTGTTTAGATGTTTATCAAGAAAGAACACGGGGCAGAAAGAAATCACACTATGCGTTAGCATTGGAGAAATTGAAAAGTAAAAATAATAAGCTAAAAGGGCAAAAATAAAATGGGGGATTTTTAAGCTATACTAACGATATCATTATTATTATTATTATTATTTTGTAGATCGGAAACAGCGATCGTTTGACGGGTCTGTAGGTCCGATGGACCGATATCGTGCAGATTATGGCAGTAATAATAATAGCAATAGTAGTAGTATAAGTGAAGAAGAAGGAGAAGAAGAAGAGGAAGATGCAAGCTCTGCAGAAGAAGATGATTTTGTTGTGGATGATGATATTATTGATGGAGTGAAAATGGATTCACCTAATGAAAAAGTGTCTCTACCTGGTAAGAAATACGGTCTTCTTTGTAATAGTCACCATAACAACGATAATGACATTCTTTATTAACAATTATCTTTTAAAATTAGCTGCGTTCAGTACAGTCAACACGCAAAGATTTTCAACTAACTTTAAAATATATGTTGAATTTCTTTTACATACAATTTTAGAAAAAGATACACAAAGTAAAAAAAGAAATTGGGGTGGGGGGGAGGGAAGGGGAGGGGAGAGGACTCAGTATGTTTGGAATGGGGAGGACAAGGGAATGGGATTGGCGTTTGTGCACTTACTAATTTGTCTATATGAAAAAAAAAATACTTAAAGGTTTATATTTTCAACAAGCCATTTCTATGGTGGAACGAAGAGTCCGAGGGTTAAAAGATTCATTGATAACAAGTGATGCATGGCGTCCGACTTTTAAGGTATAACAAATGTTTGTGCGTAATTAAATAACAACAACAACAAAGAAGTTAATCATCATGATAATAAAAAAAAGATGGCGTTGGATAGATATCCTTTATGGCATTCAGCTGTATGTAAAGGTTTAATATGTGAGGGATGTCGGCAGAACCGGGCAGCAAGTTTCGAGGTGGTACTTGCAGCGGAACCGGAAGACACCGACGCTGAACCGAGAGAAGAACCATTTTCGTTGGGAAGTGAGTGCTACAAGCGCGCCAAAGTGTATCACAAGCTCGTCCATTTTCGGTCACACTTGCACAAACACGTTCGCAACGAAGCCGAAGCGTTCATGAGTAGTCATGATAATGAAGATGATGAACAGTTGACTTGTCTTACAGAAGATAATATTATGAAAGACATGCATTCCTCTGGATTTATAAAGTTGGTAAGCTTGTTAATTAGTATCATCTATTGTATATGTGCTAATAACTCAACTCGATCTCAGCTTTATCAACAAACGCAATCATTATTTAGTCAAGCACGTTTTCAATATATGCCATCATCTACTAGGAAAAGAAGATCTCGAGAACAACCTTTATTCAATGATGATGATCAAGAATCTTATTCAGAAGAAGAAGTATAATGTTTATTAAAGATGACGGTCATTAAAGGGGGAGAGTGGAAAAGGAATGATTTTTTTGTTTTGTTATACATTGTGCTTCATTCGGGGTATTCCTCCCGTTGTTTTTTTTTCGCCCGTACGTAAACACACACACACAACAAACAACAACACATTCACATATACCGACATGAAAATATTTACTTGAAGATGTTGTTATTGATGCTTGTTTTTATTATTATGATTTGATGATGATTGGAAAAAAGTGCCACAGTTTATTACTTTTCGCCACTTGTGTTCGTGTTTTTCTTATTTTATAACTCCAATTTGAACTTTTTTTTTCTCTTTTTTTTTTTTCTCTTCTTCTTTAAAAACCCTTTCTTTTTCTTTTCACTTCTTCCTAATTTCTTCTTTCAAACAGTTTAAAAAGACTCATAATCAAATACGATCATCAAAATACGTGCAAAAAAAAGGACTATTTAATTGATTACTATCTCTCCCTCTCTCTCCTCTCTTTTATTATTCATCTTTCCCTTCTTTATATGTATTTTTAATAACCTACCATTTTCAATCCGCCTATCTATTCTACCAATATAAATCGCATCATTCAAATAATTTAATTTTCTGTATTTTTAGTGATCTTCTTCTCTCTCTTGTTTTATTAGTTTTTCATTTCTCAGCTTAATTTTTTTTTATATGGGTAATAGCCAAAGTAAACAACTTCATCCAACACCTGGAGAAACATCCAAATTAGTTGCATCTAATAAATCAACAGCAACAGCAACGCCATTACCACGACCCCATCATAATAAACGATCAAGATCACCACCTCATTATCAACAACAAAAACAAGGAGATGACTCTCATCCCATCCTAAAAACCGAGCCACCCAGTTCACCTTGTTCTTCTCCCTCAGCTAAAACAAAAGCAACAACACCAACAGCCCTGTCAGGTTGTACAACCAGGCACGGGACGGCTGATCCGACGATGAGTTCAAATTATAATGACACGACAACATCACGACCACCAAGACGTTCTTTTTCTTCTTCGGCCCGTCCTCATCATCATCATTATCCATCATCATCATCACAACGCCCAATCGATGAAAGTGGATATTCTGTTAGTCAATATTCTAGTGCGTTATTTTCACACGCAACACATACCACCTCTTCTAGTATTACCACTGTTTCTTCAATGACTTCATTAAGCTGGGGTTGTGTTCAAGAAGAGGAAGAATTAATGCAATCTACATTAACAACAACAAGAACATCTATGGATCATAATTCATCACGTCCAAATTCTACGACGACGACTACAATACCATTATCATCATCACCTGTTTCTATTGTAGCCAATAATGCAATCACTCTTGTGAATGCAGATCAGCGCCATGTCAAACAATCACAAGCACCACCTCCTTATTATTGTTATTCTCATCCAGAAGTCGATGAAGAAGAAGATCAACTTCAACATCAGCAATTTATGGATCGTATTGGTGTATCCACACAACGCGTTTTACAACGTTTGGAAAAAGCTTCCTCTCAAGAACGTTATCATATCTTGGAAGAAGCGTTTGCTAGAGCACGTTTATTAGAAGATCCAGAAGATCAAGCCAAAGCATTTGAAGCAGCCTTGACATGGAGTGAATTCCAAGAGGACGATAGAATGGCTATGGACGATGATGATACAAGTAAAAATGTGGCGGCAGTATGGGTTGCTCGGTGTCACATGGATGGATTCGGTACGACCAAAAATCCTGAACGCGGGTTTGCTCAATTGAATACATTGGCAACGAAACATTGTTGTTGGGATGCTTTTTATCCATTAGCTATGTGTTACCTTGAAGGTGTTAAATCAGTTCATGGTCAAGTCATTCAACCCGTCGATAAAGAAATGGCGTTTCAATGGTTTTCTCCCGTGGCTCAATCGCAAAATACTTCCAAAGAAGCTTTACCCATGATTGCTTTGGCTCAGTTTCGTATTGGTCAATGTATGATGGAGAGAGATCCTGAAGGTGCTTTCCAATGGTTTTTAAAAAGTGCTGATCGTAATAATGTGTAAGTTTATATACAATATTTTTTTGGGGGAGAGAAATCAAAGAAAATAATTTAATTGTTACTGACATAAAAAAAACGATTGGATGACATAGACATGCTCAATATATTGTTGGTGTTCATTTTGAATTTGGCATTCATGTGGAAAAAAATTTGGACAAGGCTAAAGAATATATGCTTAAAAGCGCTGATCAAGGTTTTGATCATGCTCAAGCTGCCCTTGGAATTTTATTGATTAATTCAAAAGAATATGAACAAGGCATTCGTTGGTTAGAACGTGCTGCTATTACTGTATGCATTTTTTCTTATAAAATATATTGCATTATGTATAAATATATATATTGAAAAAATGAACGTTTTTTTTATAGGATAATCCACGAGCATTGTTTCGACTGGGTCTCATGTATGAAGAAGGCATTGGTGTAGAACAAGACAATGATACCGCCAAACGATATTTCAAAGCCGCCGCCGATGAAGGCAATGCAGCAGCACAATTCCAATTAGCCATCATGTATTCCTTTGGTCGTCTTGGTACCCGACCCAATCCACAAGATGCCAATGATTACCTCTACAAAAGTGCCAATGCTGGTTATTTTCGTGCCCAACGTCATATCGGTTTAACGTATTTGGAACGTGGTCCACATAATCAACATCATCGCAACGGTAGCAACAAAACAGCTGTCCAATGGTTTTTCCGTGCTGCTTCGCAAGGGGATATCATGGCATATATTCTCTTAGGTGAATGTTATGAACGAGGTCGTGGTGTCCAAATGGACTATCGTGTTGCACAAGAATATTACGAAAAAGCTATTTCTGTCCCCAGTTCCCATTTACCTAAAGCTCAATTGGCCTTGGCCGAATTTTTATTCAAACAAAACAAAACTGAAGAAGCCTACCCACTGTATTACAATTCATTTCAAGGTGCTGAATGTATTCATCGATATAAACAACCATCACCTACGCAACAACAACAAGAACAACCATTACTACAAAATCGATCCTGCACCCAGTGTCGTGCGAAATTGATGGTGGCACGATACCATTTACATGGTTGGAGCGGTATAGAAATAAATCAAGGACGAGCGTACACGTTATTTAATGAACTCGTTCAGGATAACCCACAGGATTATTATGCGCATTATTGGTTAGCTTCGTGTCACTTGGAAGGTATTGATTCTGTTTGTAAGATTAATCTTTCCACTGCTTTTGAACATTACATGCGATCTGCTGAACTGGGTTATGTCGAAGCTGAATTTCAGGTAAATTTTTTTTTTACTTTTTCTTTCTTTCTTGGTATACTTAAAAGAATATGGATTTATGCTTTATAGGTTGGTTTGATGATATCAAATGGCACAGGTGTTCCGGAAACCATGGATCGCACTTCAGCTTATGAATGGTACCAAAAAGCCGCCAAAAAACAATATCCTCCAGCCTACCATAATCTTGGATTATGGCATTACAGTATTAGGGACATTTCTAGAGCTGAAGGGTACTTCCATCAAGCCGCCAAATTGGGCAATATCCCTGCCATGGAACGTTTAGCCTCCATATATCTCAAAAAAGCACCAGCGCCTGTCGAATCCTTGGATGCCTCTCAACGAGATCTACGAAACAAAGCCATTCGATTACTGACACGAGCCGCTGACATGAACAATGCTCCTGCACAACGTGAATTGGGTAAACTATACAAAACAGAACATCAAGGTGTACCACAGAGTAATGAAACCGCATTTGATTTATTCATGAATGCTGCGAAACAAAATGATACTGAAGCCAAGTTATTATTGGGCTCTTGTTATGAAAATGGGAAAGGTGTCAGTATTAATACAGAGCGTGCACTTGCTTTGTATTTAGATGCAGGTCATTCAGGTTCATCCATGTAAGTATAATGATTATCTTTTCATAATGCATACAAAGAGGAGAATATGGAAACTCATGTTATTATTTTCCCCCAACCATGTAGAGCATCGTTTGCAGCAGGCCATCTGTTACATAAATTGAAACGACATCAGGAAGCCTATAAACAATATCAAATTGCAGCTCAAGATGCTACTTTGGCTGGTACTGTAATTGGTTTAACAGCCACTTTGATGCGTGCTCGATATATTCTTAGTTATATTCCTGTCGTCAATCCCATGGAAAATGATCATCCTATGCCTGGTGATATTACTAAAGAACAAGCCTTTCAAATCATTCAAAGTTTAGCCATTGTTGAAGAATTTTTGCCTTCCTTTTATTATTTAGGTAAAATGAATGGACCATATTTTTTTATTTATCTGTCAAACAAAAGTATTTAATTTATTTCGGTTTGTGTTTCTATATAGGTGATTGTTTTCAACATGGTCGTGGTACACCTATCAATTTAACACAAGCTTTATTATGGTTTCAACGTGCAGTGGATGAAGATCAAAGCGTAGATGCACTAGTTCAACTTGCCGGGATTTATGATCGTGGCCTCGGCGTTCCAATGGACAAAACGCGTGCATTTGAACTTTATCGACGTGCTGCAGAGCACCAACACCCGGAAGGTCAACATCAGCTTGGTAAATATTTATTCATTTTTTTACTCGTGTGTGCTTTGTGATTTATTTATTTGTTTATATATTTGTTTTGTCTAACCCAAATAAAAAAAAATATGATTAGGTTTAGCGCATTGGCATGGATTATATGGTCTAGCAATGAGTCTCATCGAAGCAACACGTTGGTTTACACTTTCAGCTGCACAAGGCTTTGGTGAAAGCTTTTGGGCTTTAGGTCAAATGGCATTTGATGTACGCGACCATCCATTAGCACAACAGCATTGGGAACGTGGAAAACAAGTACAGCATCCACGATGTATTCGTTCCCTTGCTCAACTTTTCCTCAACAATGATAACCCTATCGATCCAACACCTCAAACCACAGAATTATTGCAACAAGCAGCAGAATTAGGGGATATAGATTCGTTGGTGGCCCTAGGTCGTTACCATCACTCCAAAGCGACGATGGCCAGTCAACAGTTTAATTCACTAATGGCATCCACCCCTTCTTCTAGTATCGCTACTATTTCCTCCTCTTCATCCATTACCACCACTAGTACCTCACGCATGATGATGACAGGTGTTCAACCATCCACAGATATCAATAACTATAATAGTAACGAAATACACAGCTCCACGATGGATGAGAATATTGTCCTTGACGATAATGCCAGTATCGATCCAGATGATGACATGTCAGCGACTTTATTACAACAGCAAGAAACAGAACTTGAATCGGCTACTCGATGTTTTGAACAAGCAGCTCAATCGGGTCATGTGGAAGCCATGTTTCTTGCTGCAGAACTTTGGCATGAACAAAAACAATATGCAGCTGCGTACGCCCATTTTGATCAAGCTGCCAATCATGGTCATTTATTAGCTCGTGTGATGCGTGCTCGTTATTTACTCTCTGGTGGTTTAGGAGGTGTGGAAGCGAATCCAGAAGCTGCTTATAATGTATGTATTATATATATTTGAGGGGGAAAGTAGAGGAAATTATTTATTTTTTTTTTGGCACAGAATAATTGAACTCATCACCCATGTTTTTTTTTTTTGGTTTGATAGGAATTGATGGCATGTGCACAAATGGAAAATGGTTTTGATGCCTACCATTCTCTTGGTCAATGTTATCAATTAGGTCTTGGTGTTCAGCAAGATTATCAACAAGCCTTTGAATGGTACATTCGATCTGTGAAATATACTCGTGATGCCGAAGCCCTTGTATGTATTGGACAACTTTATGCCGATCGATATATTCCATCACCAGAACAACATGCTGATCTCGAAGCCATGAAATGGTTCAATTTTGCTTGTTCTCTTGGCAATCATGTCAAAGCCAACTATCGACTCGGCATGTATTATTTACGAGGCATCCTAAATAACAACGACACATTCCCATCAACCCCTCTCGCTGTCCAAGACTATTTATTAGAACCCTGTACCGAAAGCGCCATTCATCATTTCCATCAAGCAGCGATCCAACAAGACCGTGAAGCCATGTTTTACTTATCCAGTTTAACACTCCATACCAACCCTACTAGTGCTATTCAATGGATGGATCGTGCAGCCCAATTAGGATGTCGAGATGCATTACGTGAATTAGGCAAAATGTATTTTACCGGCAGCAATACCATTCTTGGACAAAACTTTGAAAGGGCCTTTGATTTATTATCACGCGCTACTCAATTGGAAGATACCGATGCATTCATGCTGGTAGGCAAGTTCCATGAGCATGGGTTCTATGTGACACCCGATGTAGAACAAGCCCGTGAATGGTATGAATTAGCCATTCAAGCGGGTCATGGTTCCAGTGCTGAATTATCCCTCGGTTTATCTTATCATCGTTCTTCCTTTGATTTATCAGATGATTATCCTCCTCAAGATGATTTTACACAACAACTTGAACTTCAACGAAAAGCATATCCACTCTTCCGCGATGCTTCCGCTCATGCATCTACACAAGAACAACGGGCTACGCCTGACATTATGATTGCCTTGTACCATTTACATGGATGGGGTCATGTTCGAGTCCAAGAAGAACAAGCCATGGAAGCTTTATTATCCTATGCACGTAAAGGATATGCTCGTGCTTATTATCAAGTCGCCCGATGTTATGAAACCGGACTTGGTGTTCAGCGTAATTTATCTGAAGCTTTCCATTGGTATCGACAACTTGAACCCTTCGCTCATTTGAACCTTTATGGATCTACCTTTGTAGAAGATATCATGAATGAAGAACTTCATCATGATGTCACTCGTGCTTTAACTCGTCTTGCTGAATATCATCGTCATGGATGGGAAACAAAGGTCGATTTGGATAGAGCGAATCAACTTTTACACCTTGCTCATGAACGAGCATTATGATCTCTCTCTCCCCTCCCTACTTCTTTTTTTCATTGAACATATCCTTGTTTTTTATTATTATTTATTCATTCTATGCCAATATCCTCTTTATTTTCTTCTTATTTTACATATGCTTTATCCATTTTCTTTTTTCTTTTTATATATTTCTTTTATATATACCTAACCTATACATTACTTATGAATATCCTCTCTTTTATTTTATATATCTCATTTTTCATTATTTTTATGTATAAATCAATTCTTCTTTTTTATCCCTCATTATATTTTATACCAAAAACACTACACTTCCATTCAACATCAAAGAAACAAACCAAAAAAATCCTCGCCCATTCTTTCTTTATAATTATCTTTTTGTATATACATCACACATAAGAAATCATTATCATTATCATTTATCTCTCATCACCCTTTTCTTTTTTTTATGAATATAATTTTCCTTTTTTTTTTATTTCCAAAAAAAATAAAACTAAAAATTTATTTTAAAATATATAACGGAACTGACAAAGACAAGAAGGAACATAATATAATGAAAAGAAAAAGAACTTCATGAGGGGAGGAAACAAATTGTATTTACATAATTTAGAAAGAACTATAGAACGTTAAGAGGAAATGGGTTGTTGTGTATATAAATGATGATGATGAAGATGTGATAACTAAGTAAAGGAAATAGAAGGGTTATATCTTTTTTTTTATATAAAGAAAAATGGTTGGTTATGTGTGTGCGTGTGTGCGTGTGTGTCTGTGTAGAAAAAAAATGCGGTTGATGGATCTTAAGGATGAAAGAGAAATATGTTTACATGTATGTTTTTTTTTTAAAAAAAAAACAGGATGGAATGGGGAAAAAAAAATTAATCACGGCGACTACTGCCACCTAATTTAATTGTCTTGAGAAGAGGGAAGGTCTTTTTTCGTGATGAAGAAGAAGAGGATTGGTCTGCAGTTATCGAAGGTGTAGAGGAGGAAGAGGATCGACAACAATTGGGAAGACCCAAGAATGATTTTTGTTGTTGAGCAGTAATTTTTGTATAATTATTACGCTTGAGAACAGAAGCAATCAAAGGCAATCGTTCTGGGTGATGAAGTACTGTATTGCTAACTGTGACATAGGCTGACATGGTTGACATTTGACGTTGTAAATTGGCCTTGGACCATTTCTTTTCTTGCTTTTGTTCAAACTTTTGAGCACAGTTGTTATGAGCACGATAACAAGCCAAGAAACGATCATAGACTTGTTGATGGGATAAACCACACATACGCCAAAATGCATAATGAAGATAATGTTCTCGAATAAAAGCATCTACTTTAGTCTGTTCGTCTTCTTCATCCACTTGTTCTTCATTTTCTCCTTGAATGGATTTTGTTCTATTTTCCTTGCGATGGGTCTTTTCATCTTCTGAATTATGACTACCTCGTCTACGATTTCCAGAGGCTGTAATGGCTGTATTGGTCGCTGTCGCCGCAGCAGAATTGAATGCTTGTTGCATCCATTCATGTTGACCTAGTAAATCAAGCATCTTGCTATTATCCAATGGTGTTTCCAAAGTACTTGTGTAATATGCAGCATAATGCAATGTAAAAGTATGTCGAACAATCATGGACATGAGTGCAGGAACGAACAATGGATACACCTTGATTAATTCGGTGGGTTTTAATACAATGTTACCCTGAGCATCACGTTCATGATCTTCAGGAACATCTCCACCATCACTACTACTGCCATTCGTTAATAACTTGTCGTTAAAGATGTGTGAAAAGTCAAAATCGGGAATAGCTGCATGAGCAACATGTGTATCGCCACTGAAATCGAATAAGCTGAATTGATCCAAATCCAAAGGAGGAAAAGTGGTTATATTGGGTGGTGAAGACGTTGAATTATTATCAGATGTATTGGATGATGTGGTACCTGGAGGTGTAGGAACCATGGTACGCCAATATTGTAATTCTTGAAATAATTCTTGATTGACTTTTTCCAATTTGACATTGGCTGATTTCAGCGTTTCTATTTCTTTATCTTGTCTTTCCACTTGGGATTCCAATTGTTCAATATATTCTAAAAATATACCGTTGATTATGAATATACACATATACAATTTTTTTAATTAAGGTTTCACATTGATTTTTTTTTTTATTCACAAACTTCCACACACAAAATCCTATCATATCCTATACACACTCAGCAGAAATAAAACTTACCCTTGCGTCGTACACGAAAGTTGCGTGCAGAAATCTTGTTTCTTAATTGTCGACGTTGTTTGGATGTCATTTTCTTTAACTGCGCTGCATCTTCGTCGGAATCATCATCATCAGATGATGTTGAACGGGATTTTTTCTTTTTCTTGTAAGCATTTTGCGGCGCTTCGGTAACAAAAATTGGTTCTCGCATTCGGTTTGCTTGCCTTCGTTGGGCAGGTGTGGTTGGTTTACGAGATGAGGTTGCAGAAGAAGAGGATGATGATTTTTGTTGTTGAGGTACAGGGTTTGGATTGACCATGGTAATATGTGCATCACTGGATTGAAAAAAAGAAATCATCGGTTGTTGTGGTTGCTGCGGTTGCTGGGCCATCGAATCTTTTACTGTTGTTGGTGTGGTCACTGATGTGGAAGGATTTGAATTAAATTGTTGAATTTCAAATGCTGGCATAGGAGGCGCCAAAGTAGTGGTTGTAGCCACAGCCGCATTCCCTGTCATCGATACACTATTAGGAGGAGGATTCTCGTTAAGCAAAAAAGCTTCGGCTTCCATCAAAAACTTTGCAATATCATCGTCATTTTGACTGTTGGGACTTGAAGAAGTAGGTACCATGAAATTGTTATTATTCTCATTGTTACCATTGTTTAACAATGTCGACTCATCCACGTTTCCTTGTAAAGTTGACTGAAATAAGTTTGTAAAGTCCATTATATAATTTTGCTTTATTAGAATGTAGGATAGACGAAGATATGAAAGCAGAAGAAGTGGAGAATGAGGGAAAAGGGGAAAAGGGCAAAAGGGCAAGAGAAAGAGAGAAATAAAAGACGTTTATAGAAAAAAGGTTAAAGGATGATTTCGGGTATTGCATTTTTCCTAATGATTTTAATGCTAGTGGAAACGACTTAAAGTGGCTGGGCTTAGACGAAAAAGGAAATCACTTGCGTATTCGTCTTTTACAGAAAAGGAAACTAACTGGATGCGTTCCGCACACGATTGACTTTGGAGTATTGACTATTTTAATTACATAATCGGTGAGTCAATCCTTTCATCCCCATATTGATTTGACTCCTTTTTCTTCTTTCTTTCATCCTTCTTCTTCTCTATTAACTTACTTATCATCTTTATGAACATAATTGAAATATTCAGCAACATTGGATCGACGTAATTGTTCAACAAAGTCTGTATCGTGGGTGATGATAATAAGTTGAAAATGCGCATGACTTGCCCGACGAGATTCAACCAATCTATTTGAAAAAAAAGCACCACCAATAGTTGTTATTTGTGTGTTTTTGATGAAACTAGGGTCTCTTTTTTTTTTATAAAACCGCAGCCACATGTATATCTTGTTTCTATTTCTATGGATTCACATTTGCTGTTTGTTGTCTCTACCTCCCCCAAAACCCAATCGACCCAACCAATCAACCCAAAATTTCACAAGGGGAGTTACCTTGATAAATTATTTGCCAAACTTTCAATATTTTCCCGGTCCAAATTAGTGGTCGGTTCATCCAGGGTCAAAATACCACAATTGACACAAAAAGATTCCGCCAATGCAAGTCGTACAATGATCGATGTAAGCACTTTTTGTCCAGCACTACAACGACCACGCATATTCACTTCTTTACCATTCTTTACCATCACCACCTATGTATAATATCCAGTTTTAGTTTCGTTCTCATCTTTTTTTTATACAAGTGAAAAAAAGACTTACACGATAGTTATAGGATCGATTGGCAGCTGATCCTTCATTATCTGAACGAATTTCAATATAATCGATATCTGAAACAATAATAATGAATATATGCCAAGAGAACAAAAAAAAAAAATGAATAAAAAGGGAAAATTATTTCTCATATTTTTATATCGAAATTGTTCTTACCTCCACCTCGGTAGGTATCAATCCACATTTCCCGAATAAGTTTATTTAAATCCTCCATTTTGATTGTATGATACCTCATGATAGCTCTATGGTTATACAAAATAAGATGTATTCGTTAACAAGTGACCCGATCCTAAATATAGGCTTTATTACTTACTGTTCCAATGCTTTTGTGTACTTTTCAAGATCAGTCAGAGCGAATTCATTCATCTAAATAAAAGAAGACCATGCCATGGATGGATATCAACATGCGTCACGAATTTCACAAATTAGTACTTTTTGGATCCTTTCTTTTCTCTCACATGATAAGATAAGCTCTGTCAAACCTTGAGTTGAACAAATTGATCATGATAACGTGTTTCAACATCTTCATAATCTACATTTAAATCATTTTGATATGTTTCTACTTGAACTTCCATTTGTCGAATTTCGCCATGGATGCCACCACGCTAGAAATGTATATTTAATATTCATTTAATATCCGAGATAGATATAGATAGATATATGTAAGAAAAAAGAACATCTTCTCACTTCGTCAATTAATTCTTCTTGACGTGCTTTATGCGTTTCCATTTGACGTTCATAAGAAGCACGTTCAAATCGTGATCGTTGTCCTTTTAAATCATTCAATCGATGTCGACATTCCGCTAATTCTTTTTTCAATGCACGATGACGAATATGATCATTGAGTTCACGTTCTGTTCCTTTTCGATCCAATATTTGTTTTTCAATATCACGAATATTTTTATCTGTCACGGTTCGTTTTCGTTGTAAATCTTCTACTTTGATTTCAAGTTGATGTTTTTCCTCAGATAGCCGTTCAAGATCTTGTGATCCTGCTCCACGAGTATATCTTAATGAAAAATACGTTGGTTAACTAGTTTTGAAGCGGGATGTTTTTTATTCATTTCAAAAAACAAATCACTTACTCTGTAATTTGACGATTTAAAGATTCTAAACGTTCCAAACTTTGACGTGCTTGATTGGCTGAGGCTTGTGCTTCATCTTGTTTTGTGGACCATGTACTTTGGGTTCGCATCAATTGAGAAGATAACTTTTCAATTTCTTCTTCCAAAGGTGCCACTCGATTTTCAGTATCCTGTGTGTGTATGTCGGAGTAAAAAAATATTATTTTGCATGATGATTAATTAAACTATTCGTGTAACCCTCTTATCCACCTTTATAAAGAAACAATATACCTCGAGTTGTTTGATATGATTTTTCAAATCCGTTTGTACTTGTTCAATTTGACGCTCAATACGTTGTCGATTTTCTAATTTGTGCTTGATATCTCGAACATGATCGCGAGCATCACGTACAGAATGATCGGCTGTTTGAACTTCACGCATAGCTACTTCACGATCATCATGAAGACGTTGAGTTTCTCGGCGAATGGATTTGCTATCATTAAAGAGATTTTGATTAGTAATTGAAATATACGTTTTTTTTTATTCAGCTCATCTGGGGATAATTACGTTTTGTCACCTAAATCTTCGAGTTCACGTTGGCAATCAGTGACTGTACGTGTGGATCCAGTACGTGCCAATTCAGTTTCTAATCGAGTCACTTCTTGTTCTAATTGTTTAGCTTCTGTTTCATAACGTGAAATTTCTTCTGCTCGTTTACAAAGCCACTCAATACGTCGCTTTTCTTCTTCCAAATCCATCACCTTCGCATTTTGCTATACAGGTATAAATATAAACTGTCAGTCCAAATGAATCCTCCTTTTCACTTCTACATTCTTTTTCATATAAAACACATACCGCATCCACGTGAGATACCAGCTCATCGCGCTGATTCGTGTATTCACCCACTGTCTTTTTCAATTCCACAATTTCCTTATCACGAAGTGTTTGAAGATGGTTCCAAGTTGTTTGTAAACTCTTAAGTTTTTGTAATCGTATTTGATAGATACCAATGTTCTTTTTGAAACTTTCTTCTTTTTTTGGAATGGTTTTGATAGCATCTTCCAACTTTTTCAATGATCATTATTAGAAATAGTCATTAAGGGAAAAATTGCATTTGAATAATAATAAAAAAAGATTCCCAATTTACCAGTTTGACGAACTTTTTAAAATCATCTTCTTGATTGTCACCATACTTTCGTTTGCACAATGCACAACCATGGGTTTCATTGGCTCGTACATGGAATCTTTGATACATACTCTTTGCACCATCCAAGGAACCCAACTGTCTAATATGACCCATTTTTTCGGATAGATGAATGTATAAGATTATGATTTATGCAATGCAACTGGTGAAAAAAAAGCACTTACTCTCGCGTTTGTGTTAATCTTTTTTCGAGTGTTTCAATCTCGTCAGGTAAACTCTTGTCACCACATTCTTCGCTGATCTTTTGTTCATATGCTATAAACCATCAATCATGCATCATATAAGTAAAAAGATATTTGTTGTGGTAAACATCATTCAACAAACGGGGTGTTCACTCAGATAAATAATGGCCATCAAAATTTTCTGCATCGCAAAAGCAACGGGAATTCTAAATGAGCCCCCTCTTCCACTCTGAGTACAAGGATGTGTATCATCACTGTGAACAATTTCTCTATTTTGTTTTTGTTTTTGTTTTAGAAGAAAAATTAGGTAGGCGTACCTGAGGCTTGTTTTTGTTTTTCAGCAAGAGAGTTTTTTGCAACAGATAATCTAGCTTCAATACCAGATAATTCACGATTGCCACGGTCTTTCTCTTCTTGCAATTTTTGAAGCTGTGCTGTTTTTTCAGTTAAAACATTTGCAAGATCTTGTTCCAAAGAATCCACGGATGGCTCATGACCTAATCGAGAACGTAATTCAGTGTTATTTTCAGTGAGACTATTGAAAAAAAAAAGTTAAATGATATAAGAAATACAGTTAATCTATACTTTTTTTAAAAGAAAAAAGAAGAGGGAGAATAAACTTACAGAGATCGAGAAGCTGTACGTTTGTTTTCAAGATCTGAACGTTTCAGAGATAATTTTGTTCGAGTATCTCCTTGACGATTAAGTCGTGACATTTCGTCATTTACGCTGGCTACTTGATCATCCACTTGACGTAATTCTTTATCCTTTTGTGCTAATTTAGCATTCAGGTCACCACTATCAAGTCTTTTTTGTACTTCTTCCAAAGATTTTTCCTAATAACAGACATATAAATATGTATATTTCTTTCTTTTTACCCCACTCTATGGTCCTTTACTACTCGTTCCATCCTTCATTTGAATTATATCACATCTTCTAATGTATATTACCTCTCGCGAAAGTTTCTCATTAGCCAAGTCCAAATCAATTTGAGTCGTACGGATATCTGCTAATTGTTCATTTAATTCTCGATTTGTAATTCTTGATTGTTGCTATAAATAAATGATTGGTAAACATGGATCATACATTGGGATGATTTGTAAAAACGTTATCTGTTGAAACAATCAACTTACCACTTGTCGTTTGCCATTTCTTTTCGATTCTTCAAGTCCAGCACGTTCAGATTTCAATGTTTGTAATTGACTTGTAAGATTGGATTGTTGCTTCCGCGTTTCATCCTGTAAAATTATCATTCATTGTTAATTAAAGGTTGGATAGAAACCATAACCACCGCTGCACTACGTTACCTTAACTTTTTGGAGCGTTGTTTCGCGTGCACGGACCAAGTCTTTAATGGCTTGAATAGCAGGTGTAGGGTCATCTTCAATAGTAAATGTGGATGCTGCCGAAGAAAGGCCCAATTCATCATTAGCCTGTTGCAAAAGTGTAGTGCGTTCTTTTTTCAACCTTTCATTGACTTCTGCTGCAGCTTCCAATCGACCCATCGTGGTCAATTTGGATGAAATGGCCTCTCGCGCAGTATTCAATTGCCGATCCGTTCGTTTCGCTTCAAATTCCAAATCCTGTCGCGTTTCTTCATCTGTGCGTGCCTGCACACTGATGGTTGCCAACAATTCACGTAATTGATCATCTGATTCTGTGCGTTCTGCCAAATCCTTTTCCACTTCTGCCATATTATCGCGTGCCACTTTTTCTTCATGCATCAACTGACGGATTTGACTCTCGATAGCTTCTGCTTCACGGTATTTTTCAAGTAGCGTATTGATTTGATGTGTCGTTTCATCCAATTCTTGGTCGATTTGGGATGCTTCTTCTTTTTTAGCCTCGACTCGTGTTTTCAAATCAGACAAGACGCGCGTAATTTTACGTGCTTTTTCGGTATCGTTTTTCAGTGCTGCCAGAGCAACTGTTTCGACTTTGTTTTCTTGTGTGAGTTCTTTACGATTATCTTTTATGGTAGCTAATGCTTTGGTATATCTGTTTTTTTATATATAAAAAATACGATTTGTTTTGTTAGACGATCGAACAATAAAAAATGAGGAAGAGCCTGTTGCCAAATTTGTTTTTCTTTTTTACCTTGTGGAAGCAAAAATTTCATCTAATTTTTTCTTCAAGACAGCAGGTTCACTCAATGGCCTATATATATTTATAAATATTGATCCAATTAGCTTTTTGCTCATCTTCCCTGTTCCTATCCAGTTTTCTCATGATAAAAATTCCAATTTTACCAATTACTCTCTTCTTGATGACAAAATACAACATTATCCAAAATGGCTTTGGATACACCGAGATGTTGTGGTAACTGTGTATCCATATCAGCACATCGCGTGCTTACACTAGTAACCTATTTCATATCTAAATTATCAGAATATCTGGATAGAAAATTAGCAGGGAAAAAGCGGTCAATTTTTTTTTACCTCGCCAGTATCTGGATCAATTAATTTTAACGAAGTATCCAATGTCTTTTGGCTCACACTAGTCTTTCTTTGAGTGAGTGACAGAGTTCGAGTACAGATCACCTTCATTTTATTACAGCTATAAAATTGAAGTCGAATTTGTGCCCTGACTTCTGATACACCTGCGACCTATCAATATATATATATATATATGATGAATATACAAATAAACGCTAGTCTCTCAGCAACAAGTTCCATATTAAATATGACAAAAGCAGTATATAAGAGGTGTGCGAATTCACGTTTTTTTCTTTACCTTGACATCGTGAATAAAGGCACCTTGTTTACTATTGGGTGGTAAATCACCGGTACAAGCATATTTAAGAGATTCAATGATGGTCTATATATTAATTGACAAATAAGGTCATGGATCAATAAAGAAGGACCCCATTAATTATGCACATAAAATAAAAAAAGATCTATAGATAACAAAATAAAAAAAAGCGAAACGTTACGGTTTTGCCTGTACCATTGGGACCATAAATCACTGTACAAGGTGAACTGAACTGAATATAAACTGGGTCATCGGGACTAAACGATCGAATACCAAGAATGCCGAGTTTATCAATCCACGACATGATTCTTTTTTTATATAAAGTGAGAGAGAGTTAAAAAAAGAGACGGGATAAAGAGGCTGCGGCGATAGAGTTATGCTAAAAAAAAAAAGTAATAAAAAGAAAGGGCTGAGATAAAAGTAATAAGTGTCAAAATGATGTCAGTCAATCTTTTCCATCCTCATCATTCATGCATGATTTGGATGAGAAAAAAAGGTTATTATCTTCATAGTAATATTTATTATAGAAAAGAGATATATACTGGTAGTAATAGTAGTAGAAAATGTACAAAATGTATATACTTCAGGTATTATGAGGTGGAGGATATATTTATATATCTGACAATTTATACATGTTATATAAAGCTCTATATCATCAGATGAAACAAAACAAAAAAGATGAGAAGGTACTATATACCATGAAATGTAGGAATTGATGTTGAATCCAAAAGTAAACCACATCCTTGAATATCCAGTTCCACTTTAGAATTTGCTACTCTAAAATCCGAGACTCCTTCATCCGTAATACGTGCCAATTGATATAATTCCAGTTTGGTCAAATGTTCCACTGCACTAAGAGATGCCAATGTTTGATCTGTAATAGCTCCAATTCGATTCAACTCGAGCAATTCAATGGATGGATGTTGTTGTAACTTGTCACAAAACAAGTTCATGGTAGGTTCGGAAATCAATGGACATTCACGAATACGTATTTCTTGTACACTCTCGACATCAGCTAATGATTGCAAAACGTCACAGGTATCTATAAAATCAAGACAATTATCTAATGTCACGGATTTTAAAGTTCCATCAACACCACGTTGAGCACATGTCAAAAACAGATCCGCCAAACTATCTTCTTCTGCACCAATCACTCCTGAGATACTCAAGGACCGCAAATGCAGCAATTGTCCCAAAGCATTCAACACGAAAACATCAATGTACTCGCATTCTTCAAATTCGACATGTTCCAACAAGGGCAAATGATGGATCAATGCTGCGATAAATTCATTATCATCCAAATCTTCAAAGGAAAGGGTTAAATGTCGTAGATTGGGCATATTCCATGTCAGTAATACATCCCATGTGGGTACTGCTACAGGTCGTAAATTAACGTAGAGTGTTTTCAATGTATCGGTGCTTTTTGCCAAGTAAGGGATCATGATATCTGCACATTCTTCCGTACTTAATATAGATGCTGTGACCAATTGAAGTGAGTCGTCATTGGCGGTTGTGTGCTTCGCTTGATAACATAAAAAATGATGAAGTACCAGCTTTTGAAGTTTTTTTATACAGTTTTGTTGAATAGAATAAAGAATTTGTTCTCCATCGATACATGAGAGTGACAATTGTTCAAGATGAGGACATTGGTGTAAGAAAGCTGGTAGTTTAGCATCCACCTCATAAGCAAGGTAATGAGAAGTGAAATTAAAGCTCGTCAATTGTAATTCATGGGTGGGTATCTCGTCTTGAATATCATTCAAGCTCTTAATAGGTGTTTCAGCATCGTGGATATAGGCAAAGGTTTTTAACTTGTGGCATGTAGAAAGAATCGTGAAGAAAGGGATAAAAGCAGATTTGGTATTGTGGTCGGTCATCAAATAAAGATCTTGCAACGTATCAGCTACTGCGGCCATGGCAAACAATAATGTATCCGTCTCATGTAACACTAACGCTGAGGAATAGCAACAATATCCATTCGTTGTGTAAGAAACAAAAAAATAAACCAACACAACAATAAACGTCAAGATACTTACCATTCAAATAAAGTGTTTTTAATCGAGGAAAGCATCCTTGAGCCATTCTCGTCAGTAGAGTATTGTAATAATGATAGGATACGGGTGGCAGCCATAGTTTTACACTTTGAGCATATGGACTGATAGGTTTATTAAAGAGTAATTCTGGTGAAATGACCATGATACCCTCCCTTTGGTACAGTACGATTGATTTCCATAATTCAGAACAGTCCATGATACGCTTACGCCAGGATGAGGCGACATTGAGAAGTTCAATCAAATCTTTGGTTGTTAAATGACGCAATGTTATGGTCAAGATATCATACGGTAAAAAAGTAATAAAGTCAAATGTTTGCTCGTTCTTTTGAATACGTGTCTCTGTAATGCTGAAATCATATTGCTGTTGTTTGTGTGAGTCCATTAGGGCATATGTCTACGTGGTGAACAACAAGCGTGGTTGTTTAAAATAATGTGAGTCTATCGTCGATACAAACCTCTCTCCAAAATTGACATAGGTAGGAGTTTTTATGGATTTCAGTTACCTCGAATTTATTGGATATAACCTTGATGCTATCCCAGGAGTGGGTTCACGCTCCTTCATAATCACACTTTACTATATGGAACATCAAGGATGAAGCATCGTTTTACATTGTCCACTATCAATTTGACACAAAAATATGAGCCTCTTAGTACTTATAGATTTACAAATCTATGCATAAAAGTATGTAAAAAGACTGTTCCTCCTTCCCTTCTTCCGATATTTATATTTATATTTATATTAACTACGCATATTTATTACCCTATGTTGTAACAATTTATTCATACTGAGTGTTGCTTACTCTTTTATATACAGTAATAATAAATGCTGTTAATAAATATAAAGAAAATCTCAAAAAGATTCTTCTCCAAACTTTAATTTGATATTACACAGCAACACTTGTTTTATTTCTTCTTCTGTTATCCCATCAGCTCCATAAAATTCGACCAATTTAAGGCTTGTACTTATGCTAAGAGTTCGTAAATCCTCCAAGCAAAGGATCGTATTATGAAGAATGAGATCTTCAATAAATGGTAGATGCGCAACATCATTCATAAATGCACCCGTATTTTTTTGATTATTAATATAAACATATTGACCGTAAGCGATTTCAAACTTTGGATTTGACTACAGAGTCTAATAATCTTGTTACTCGCAGACAAAGATGTCAACAAAAAAGTTTCCAGAGTAGAAGTTGATCTGTATTCAGCAAAGGCTTGTAAAAGATTACAAAAATCATTATTATGAAATCCCACATTTGAAATCGAAAGCGCATGAAGTTTGGGAGTATCCTCTTGTATGGCATTGAAAATACCTGCCGGTACTTTACTGAAATTTATCGCATCCGAACCAAACACCTTTAGGTTTGGAACATGGTTTTTCAATAGAATTTCCAGGGATTGGTAGATGTTACATGGCAAGTCTGTGATGTGGAGATGTGTCAAAGTATAAAGGGTATGGGAATAGAGACCATGCCAATGTATATCATCTACATCAAGCTGCAAACAGAAGGACAGCCTATGAACATTTCTGAAACACGGAAAATGATGAAAAAAGGTCTAAATAATTGCATCCACAAGCTTTCAAACGATAAGTAAGGACGTTGTTGTAGAAACAATTGAGTTCATTCTGAAGGAGAAAAGGAGCTTATTTTATATTAATTTTTTATAAGATACTTTTTCATGGTAATTGCATAAAATGAGTCATTTGGCAGGAGAGCATACATAAAATGTTTTATATTAAAAATTATTACTCTGACAGGTTCCCATTTGCATCCGAACGTAGATGAGAAATGAAATAGAGTCCAACAGTTTTGGTATCACAATATGCAGATCAAACATAAACTGCAGCTTCTCCTTTCTGAATAAGCCTTCTGTTTGTGGTACCCGGAAGTACCTTCACTTTTAGTAAAGATCGCCAGTCCACTTTTTAGACTCAATCATATAAGATTGAGAAAGGTGATTCTACCTTTTGGTCGCCTTTCTTTCTTTTCTCAATTTATTATTAATTGCTACAAGAGCTTGAAGAATATCTACTACATTGGTCATATAATCTAACAAATATACTTATTAATACCAAAGATGTAAGTTAAACAAGATATCTATAGGCAAACATACTCCAGGTATAATCTTATTACCATAAATCTATGTATATCATAAACTCACAGAACATTTATTTATTAAAAAAAAATAAGTTCAACATGTATATGACGTATGTTGCAGACTCGCCGTCCCTCCTTAAAGAAAGCAGGCCCTTTGGTTTGAAAATAAAAATCAGCGAAGAATTCCGTCCCACTTGGCTTGTCCGTACTTCCGACATGGAACGCGTCCCTGGCACCGAAGCAATTCATGGTTATTGTACTCTCTCTTACTCATGGAATTATTCGGGTGATATCTTCCTTGGTAAAAATGGCAAATACGATTTTTTTGACCATGGGAAACACCAGATTATTTTCAAGAAGAATATTAAAAAAAGAAATGGAGAAAATGATGAAGGAGAAGAACAAGAGAAAGAAGAACAAGAAAAAGAAAAGGCAGGCCAGTCTTCATTTCTTGACCACCATGAAATCAAAGAAGTGAAGTTTGAACAATTAGTCCAACAAGTTTGCAAGGATTTTGACATCGACTATATCTGGTATGATAAGATATGCATCGACCAAAATGACAAAGCAGCCAAGCACGCGGAGATTGCGAGAATGCACAAAATATACCTGAATGCTCTCTATACCGTGGCCATGATTCCAGAAATGTCGATTCCAGATAAATTCGAAGATACCTCAGTCACTTGGAAAGATTCCTTCACAACATTTACAGACGGCGATTTCACATCGATTACAAACAATGATGGAGTAGAAGAGAAGCGTGATATCATCAAAAAGTGCTTGGTTGATATCGGTCAAAGTCAATGGCTCCAAAGACTATGGACTTTAGAAGAAGCTATAATGTCAAATTACATAGTCTTTGTTGGAAGAAACACCCATTTGTGGGATACATATCGTGTGGCTAGGGCAGCTGATAGTTTGGGTTTTGATATAGAGATTTCTAACAATTTATTTGAGTTGAAAAATAGATGCGATAGATACAGTGCCAATTTCATATTGCGTCATGCTCATGCACGCTCCACAACAAAAGAACATGATCGCGCTTTTGCTTTGGGCAATATCTTTCACAACCTTATGGACGTCAAAGTGGACTATGGTCTATCACTGGACACTGTGCTTAGCAATTTCTACAGTGACCTGATTGAAAAGGATTTATCTGTACTGTGTTTCGGAAAAGCTCGAGATACGTATAAAAGTACAATTCAAGTAATACATCATCTCCCTTCCTGGACTGGTATTGAAGGTGCTCATGTTAGTCGTGAACTGAAATTTCAACTCAAGGACCAAGAAATACAAGATATTATAAAAATTGATCGACGAAAAAAAGTTGGTACCAAAATGGATGACGACGATGACAATGACAACACTGAAATAGAGAAGGATCGACTCCATCTTAATAGCATTCGCTATATTGTAGTAAAGCCGCGCCATTTCCCTTTGGTCAAGGAAGACTTAACTATACCTTTCAAAAACATGATTTCGTCAAACCTGGATGCAAAGCCTCTTAGGACACATGACCTAGGCGTTGAGATTACCCATTATATAACTGAATTAACATCGGATCCAGTCCAACATGAAAAAATGGATCGAGATATGATGGAGTCCTATATATCTCCTGGAAGACGCCACCCAATTACATTTTTGTCCCTGACAGAGGAATGCGACGAATGTATGATATTGGATCTGCCATTCAGTATGAGAGAAAGTTCTTTGACTTCTCGAATTTACCCTGTCATTCGAAAAGTAGAACAAAATGGGCAAGAAGATGATAGTCCTTTATACAAATCGATTGGCGTATTTATCTTTCGATGCCGCAGTTTTTATTTGCATCGTTGCCCTAATTTGTCCAAATTTACAAATGATGTGCGGGAAGGTTCATTTGTCATTGTTTAAATTGGATACTGTAAATTGTATAAAACATTATAATTTTGAGTATACGTCATGTCAATAAAATATATATAGTACTTTTGATTCCATATTCTTTTCAAGCATTTGCAATGATGTTGAATGGTTTTTATGAAAAACATATTAGGTTTAATGAAACTGAATACAAATCTTAGATTATTGATGTGGGTAGAAAATAGGATGAAATACAATGATGCACGCACACTGTATCAACCGGGAGCAAGACTGCTGATCAGCGATGTGTAACCAATGGGCATTCAAGAATAGGTAATGAGTGTAGCCCCTTATTAAACCATGCATTATAATATGGGGTAGCGTTTAATTCATCTTATACATACATCTTTAATTTTTGTTGATAAGTGCTTTTATAAACGTAAAACCGTCATCCATAGTTCAGTCAAACCTTTAAATTACTATTTATTAACGATAAGGGATGATTACCATCTTGGTCCCATGAAAGCGCTGAATATCTCAGAACGTCACCCTGAATAATATTCATCAAACAAACAAAAAGACAAGAGAATAAAAGGATGTCATTGGTAATCTTTTTAATTCAATGGATCTGATTGCCACGTTCATATTCTGTTTTATGGATATTTTAAGTTTGGATATCTTTTTTTTGTGAGCTTCCTCACCAACAAGCAGTAGTCTATATTTCAGACTACTAATTATTATGCAAAGACTCTCCACTTCATATGTCTTGCTTGCTACTTAAAGGGAAACAAATTATGATACGAGTGATAGTGGTGCTTCAACTAATTAATAGTTGCGCAAGAAATGAAAGTGTGATAAAAAATTGCCACTGCATTTTGTTTCATACAGAGCTTGAGCAAGAACGGGAAAAATGTCGCCGGAACGATTTTTCCGAGCATCAGTCAAGTTTGTGATAGGCTACAGCTACACATAAAAACAGAGACGCTCTTATTTTTTAAGAATAGAAACCATTCAACTTTTTTTTTGTTGCATTTGGACTTTATATATATTATTTCCAAACATTGCTCTATTATTATTAATTATTAATTAATAATACCACGGTTTATTGGAGACTCGATTTCAAAGGAAATAAAATTGGGACAAACTTAAAGAATTTGAGCCAATGAAGGAATACCTTTGCCACTTTCCTCTCCCCAAAAAGAAAAGCCTAACGATAGCAATGACTGCCCAAGTTTGATCAAAACAGATGACAGATTTGCATAGTAATTTCTCATATAAGAATTGTAATACAATTCTAAATAGTACGTTATATCATTAAGAATACTTACATTTTTACGGTAACCTGCAAGTCATTAAAAAAAAGTATTTACCTTTCTCTTCCTTTGTTGAAAATCTAAAACCTCTTCTTATTTCTAAACTTGTCAGTTTGGAAAAATCGTACGTTCGAATCGGTTCTATAAATTGTTTCCCTTGTGGACCTTGTGGTAGAGTAATACTTACAATGTTATGAGAGGTATTAGGTGGCAAAAGATGGTTAGATAATCGATTTTTTCCATCGGTGTCAATCAACGATTCGATGTGCAGGTCCTTCCAACAATTTCGGCGACCCAAAATCATCGTGCAAGGTGTCCAACAGATTTTGCATGTAATTTCATATGGTATATGACTAAGAAATTTCATACTGGAAACATTATTATATTCGTGTTCATGAGTGATTCTTGTAGTCATTTGTTTTTGTTGAAAAAATGTTGATTTCTTATAAAAAAAATAATAATAGTCCAGAATTATGCTTACTTTGACATTTTTATTCTGAGCGTTTGCGCGAAATAGAAAGGTAATGGAAACTTTCAGGGATTGATGATGTTATGTTGTATTTAAACAATACGTATGAGAAACAACAATCTATAGTAGCAGCCTAAATAAACCTTTTCTTGAAACACTATCTAATTGGAAATGACAAGTAGAATGAAGCCTTCTTTTTTTTTTAAAAAAAAATGATTATATGCTCAATAGACATTTGTATTTACAAACACATTGAGAAAAGTTTTCTATCAGTCAAACTAATAAATATGAAATTAATATATAGGAAAGTGATGTAGGATAGTTATTTTTGTAGAGGGCAATTTATTTTCCCAAAGGAGGGATTTTTTATGATTGAGAGATACAAAGTGACAAATGATGAAATAAGGATGAAAATGAACTAAGCGAATAAAGGGTAATTATCTAGTTAACCATGCATTCTGTTATTTTTCGTAAATGTAGAGTTGTTGAGGATAAATGTTTATTATAAAATAACTAGTTTCACATTCATTTATACTAACGAAAAGTCGAATGCTCAAAGTTCGTCGTAATAAGAATGTAATGCAATAATTTTGAGTTAGTTCAATTTTTCTATGTATCAACTGATACACGTCACTATGCGATAGCTAGAGCTGCCAAAATAAATGATTACTTATTTATTTCAAAACTAACATACATTTGAAACATGATGGAATGATACAAATATTCATCATATGATTCATGTCGGATAAGGCAGGGTGCAATTACAATAAAGACAAAGGAGGAGAGGCGAAAAAAAAGGGGGGAACGGTCGAGCGAGAGAACAATTAATTTATATGCGTTTATATCATATCATCGGTAGTATATAACACAAATGTATGTAAAAATATATCTCTGTTTGGACGTTCATATTCCAGGGTACAAATATATATTTAATAAAGAAGAATGGAAAAGTTGTTCAGATTACATAATTTAATAAAATTTAAAAAGTTGGTTACAAAAATCATTAAAGAAAGAACGAAAAAGATGATATACAAGTGATTATTATTAATGTTGTTACTATTTAGTGGTTACAAAAGGGCGAATAATCAGTGGAAGCGGGACTATGTCCTGTAGCACAGTTGGCATCTTTCGGTGAACGTTGTTGGATCATATAATGATTTTCATCGTTGATACGAGTCGTTTTCGTTGGTTGTCCATTCACGATGGATATCAATAATAATAACAAGTAAATAATAACAGGCAACATTTATATGGATGTTTGGAAGAAAAAAAAAGAATAATAATATCGTAAAATAGTGAGAAATGAAAGAAAGAAAGAAAAAAGAAAGAAAAGATTGAGATTGGATGGTTGTAAAATTAAAAAATTCCTTTTTTCCACGCATGGCGGCGAGTTGTAATAATATGTATGCGTGTTGGATAATATGCAAAATGCTAAAATCTAGCCCTCCCCTTCCTCCTTATTTTTTAGTCCATCGTTTATAATAATATCTGTGTTCCCTTTCTCCTTGTTTTCCAATGATGTAAACGATACGATCGGCCCAGACCTTAAAGAAGGTAAAAGAAGAAAAAGAAACAAAAGAAAGTTTGAACCAATAACTCTTTTCATCGTTGAGAGCCGCAACAATAAATCCATCTAGTAGAGTTATTGTTGTTGTTGTGATTGTTGCTGTGCACGTGGAATGGTTGGTATAATCAAATTATCGTATTTTGTTGGTTTAGGAATATAAAAACCATAAGAGGTTGTATTTGCTTGAAGCATGGTTGCTTTCATAGCTTTTCGCGTGTTAAATTCTTCCGAATGCTTTCGCATAATCTAAATATATAAATTTATATTTATTTTTGTACTAGTTTGGTGATTACTTCTTTTTCTTGCATAATATATGCTTTGTTTCGTATACACACTTACTTCGTCGGGTGGAGGCTGGGTATTACCACTGTTGCTATTACTATTATTTGCTTCATGGGTTGATATAGGTCCATAAGATCCTTGTCTAATAAAAATTATTAATATTTTATCTATTATAAATAGTATTAAGAATTATATATGTTGCATAAATTCTTACGTAGGCAAAGGTCTTGTATTTGGAACTCGTTTATTAAGATTCTTTTTTCTAAAAAAAAATTCAAAAAAATAATAAAATAGAATGAGATCATTATTATTTCATTGACCAATGAATAAATATAAAAAGATGGCAATATACATACAAAGGAGCCCAAGAGTTTTGTCGTTGTGGATTCATTTCGAATAGTAAAGAAAAAAAAAAAAAAGGAACGGGGAAAGTGAGGTTTACCTGGTGAAGTTAAAGAAAGAAGGCGAAAAGTGCTTAATGCCATCTGAGCTTGCAAGCTGAATTCGGGCTCCGGTTTATATTTGCTCGCAAGTCTAGTTACCCATTTTTTCTTTCTCTAATCACTATGGTGAGTATCGACACCCAAAGGTGGATGGAGGAAAAAAGGGGAAAAGAAATGTGTGGATACATATGAATGACAAAAGATACACAACGAATACATGGATGGATCGATGAGACGAATGGATGGATGAATTGGAAAACGATTGATTATGATGATCATTGGAGAACGAGAAGGATATATTTCCTCATTTCAATTTCAAAATGTCTGACATTATTATCATTTTCTTTCAATTGTAGGGCAAGAAAGATCAAGTTCCCTCCTCATCCTCTGGTGGCAAGAAGGCTAAGAAGGTAAATTTAAATAAATGTAGAACATTATATAAATTTACGAGACACCAAAAAAAAATAGTATGGATGGTGAATATTAACATTAAAATGGTTTTGGGCACGTTTATAGAAGTGGTCCGCCAAGAAGGTCAAGGACAAGGCCAACAACATGGTTGTTCTCGACAAGCCTACCTACGAACGTCTCTTCAAGGAAGTTCCTACCTACAAGCTCATTTCTCAATCTGTTTTGGTTGATCGTCTTCGCTTGAACGGTTCCCTTGCCCGCGTTGCTATTCGCGAACTTGAAGCCCAAGGTCTCATCAAGCCTGTCTTGCGTCACAACGCTCAAGTCATCTACAGTAAGTAATCATTTGATTTGTTTTGGATAAGACGAGAGAATAGGATTGGAAATAGATGAACTCATTTTAATTATTATCATTATTATAGCCCGTGCTACTGGTGATGAAAAGAAGGCTAAGGCTGGTGTTGAGTCTGATGACGAGTAAACATTTTCTCTCTTTTTTACTTGTATATCACCTCAATAATAATAATAATAATAATAAAAAAGGAGACGTTTGTCATCAAAAACTATCATTATTTTTCGAAGGTTGATGATTTGATATATCTGAAAGGGTTATCATTATCTATTGTTTGCGTTATTTTTATTGTGTTTTGAAATGTATATCTAATCATCATGTGTAAAAAAATATGATGGATGAGATAGGATATTTTATTACGATGATTGATGTCATTTTATAATAATAATTAATGAAAATCTTTTTCTTTCTCTCTTTTTTCGTGTTTCAGGTAAGAGTATTTAGGAATGTTATGGTACCAGTACTACTAAAAGTACTATTACTATTATTATTATAGAATTATTTTTATATCATTTTCTTTTTTTCTTTTTTTTCTTTATGAGAAAATTGTACGTGCAGTTGAAGTAGCATAGATAGAATGATGACTATTCATGACTATAATTCAAAGCACTCCAAGATTACAAGTAACCTTGAATATACTTTTCTTGGGTATGATTAGCGCTGAAAGGCCCATTGAGAAAGCTTCGCACGTTCAACGACTCTAATATCACGCCCTTGAAAAATTTTTGACATAAAGAAAAAAAAAAAACATTTTTGTGGTTTAATTTCTTTTTTTATAATGGTTCAAAAGTGACTGTTTCAATTCTTATTGACTTTAACTTAATTCTGGTCGTTGTACGAAAATTCCCCCACGCGAACGGGTGAATGATCGGCTTTTTATCCGTCTTTTTCTCTAATTAGGAAATAGTAGCGCGCACTAATACAAAATAAGACAAAATAACTCCCCCGTCGTGTATTTGATACAGTAATACATGTTTTGTTGGATGTCATGAAGATAGACAAACAATAATATTACAACCCATCCTGAAAATTGAAGAGAAGGAGATCAAACGTTGAATTTATTTCAATTCGAGAAGAAAAAGAGGTGCATAGAATGCAGGGGAAAAAACAAAAAAAAAACTCACTTTTTTTTTTGAAGGTACGTATAAATATATACTTTATGTGGTTATATAACAAAGTAACTAACTATCTAACTCTCCTTTGATGATTATGTATCAGCAATCATTATCATCATCAACAACAATCCCGTATTTCAACTGGTCAATTCATTATTAGTAACATCAATAAATCTGTTCAATAACTCCTTGTTCCTTTTTTCCTCAATAACCCCCTCTTGGGTTCCAGCCATTTTCAAAGTAAAATGAGCCTTTTTTTTTTGTTTCTTCAAATATCAAATCAGAACTCACACGTGTATGTGTATGTATTTACTATTATGTTGTATTTTATGCTAATAAAGAGTGAATTTAGCGCCCAATGCAAAAAATTACCTCAAAAAGCCGTTTTCTTTTTTTCTTTTTTTTTTCTTGAATAACTTTAGAGTGGCGCTTTGCATTTTTTTTTTCCACTCTTTCTATAAAATCTTGTTCTATTTAATGGGCTTTCCTTCTTCTTCTTTTCCCTTCAAACTCATTTTCTTTTTATTATACTTTTTATAACTTTTATTATTAATTTTTCATCACTGTTTCTTCTTTTTTGTTTTAAAGAAAAGAAAAACTAATCAGGAACTGATATAAAAAATCTATACCAATGCGATGCTCTATACAGGACGATCAAAAGTCAGTCAACTTGGAACCACGAGTTATTTTGATCTACAGCAGCAACAACAGCCAGATGAAGAGGATGATGAAGAGAGTGCGTTGTATATAAAACGAAATTTAATCTATGGTACTACAGAAGAAACAACCACAACATCAGCCTCCAATACAGCCCCTTTATTATCTTCAACTACCAGTAGTTCACCACCTTCATCACCTCCTCCTCCCCCAACAATGCAATCGTCGGGTCGTTGTTCAAGATCGGGAAAGCGGGAGAAGCTACTACATCAACAACAACAACAGAATAACAGTGCATTCATTTTGGATGATTTTGTACTACCAGCATTAGACCCAAAGTAACATTTATAAACATCTACCAATCGATTTCTTTTTTTTGGGGGGGGAGAGAGAGAGAGAGATTGTTTCAATGTTGTTGTTATAAATTTGTATAGATTAGTTTTCCACTACATCTACTAATTACTAATAATAATATTGACCTTCTTGTTTAATTATTCATCTCTCTAGTGCTCAAGAAGTGACTGCTGCAACAAAATCTTCCATGGCATTACCTTCTGCATCTTCTTCTTCATTATCATATGCAAAAGAACAATCATTTCATCATTCGTGGTTTATGCGTAAAAGAAAAAAGCCTGCTCAAGTCAATTTAAGTACTATCAGATCCAACTATAGAATATGTCGTAAGCGAGCCCGGTACGTTCCGATTCCTTTTTATTTCGATTCCCGCGTTTTTTTTTGAAAGGCTAAATAAATACTTTACGGATAAACGCACATGAACAATCGATTGCTTATGAGTATTTTATTACAGTGACGATAATCCAAAAGTGTATGGATTCATTGACGATATTAAACAATATTTTCAATTCGATGCTTATATTTCCATGATTCAGTCGATTTTATGGGCAAATCAAACCATTGTTCTTTTTGTAAATAATTGATCCACTTAAATCCTTCTACTATATACTACTTAATACCTTTTTTTTTTATTATTTTCTATGATGAATCATGATTTCTTTTTTATTAAATTAATATTTCCCTTTTCTTTATAGGTGAATCTGGATCTTCTTGTCGATTTACTTTTATGCTGCGCTTATTTACGAGAGATCATTCAAGGTTATGATATCGGTTTAACGCCTTACTGGTTATTCAAGAATCGGTCATATGATTTATGGTAGATATACATTTAACATTTCTATTTCATCTCTATCATCAGACAATCATTTATGAGTACCCAAAATTCAAGTGTCTAGAATCAAAGAATTTCTCACATTCCCAACGGAAAATCACACTCAATTTTATATTCTATAGGGTTTTCTGCCAGATCCTTTCTTTATGGAACATTGGTTCATTTGCTATCCGTACGCATGTGGTTTTGTTTATTTTTGGTTGTTGGGGGAGGGGAGAGCGAGGACTGTGTAATGTTGAGACAACATCGGGGACTATAACTTTCTTTGAAATAATAATATTACCTTTTATTTGTATAATTTGTTGTTTATGCTGTTTATGTTATTATGAATACATACACGCACACGCACACGCTCTAAACACACTTCAAAACAATAACCAAAATTTTATATAAATATTTAGGATTTCTGATAAGCCGATCACCTTGTTCAGTACTGATTAGTTTTCGAGGGCTTATCGAATTATTAACCTCCGTTCCACTTTTGGTATCAAAGTTTTTACCTCATGGTCAATATATTTATGGTAAATATTTATTGATGAACAATGGGTGGTGACAACCGATTATTGATGAACCTTTTACTATATCATAGTTCCATACTTTTTACGGAGTTGGGTATGTGTATTAAGAACCAAAAGCGCACTCAAAATCAAAGTAACACTTCGTATGACGGGTAAAGAAAAATTGTTTGTTGAATTTTGTTTGATCATCAGACTGTTATCCCATATAAAAAACCTGTCATTCATATTCAACCCAAAACAACTTCCCATATGTAGATAAGCCGGTTGATGCCATTAATTACAAGCAAATCTATCTTGTGGGTATGACACTCACGTTATTATTCAATGGGATGGCCGCTTTTCAATATACGGAAGCTATCTTTGGTGGCAATCATTATAGTGTACTTGATTCCTTGTTTGTATCTCTCTATTCTTTTTTTTTATTGGTTACCCAGGCAATTCTATCTATAAACTAATTCCCATTTTCTTGGTTTTATATATATATTTATAGGTATTTTGTATTTGTAACACTTTCAACCGTGGGTTACGGAGGTAAGACAGTAATAAATTATACCCATTTCATATAAACTTTACTAATCATCACCATGGCTTATTATAGATATTACCCCAATTGCGGCAACAAGCCGTGCTGTCATTATGCTGCTTATTTGCATTACAGTTGCTGTGATTCCTGGTTTAGTATCTGATTTTATGGAAACCATGCAAAAGCGTGACGGTAAAGTTTTTCTGATTTTTTCAATCGTGAAAATATAACTATGGGATTGGGGTGGTACCTTTCATAATACTAATGTGCTGATATATATAAATATTTATTTATACTATCAAACTTTATTTGCCACCTATCCATTGGTTTTTAT
This sequence comes from Phascolomyces articulosus, assembly GCA_025677815.1. Lineage (NCBI taxonomy): Eukaryota > Fungi > Mucoromycota > Mucoromycetes > Mucorales > Lichtheimiaceae > Phascolomyces > Phascolomyces articulosus. Next base: position 50,307 of record JAIXMP010000044.1, read on the forward strand.
AGCTGAAGGAAGCGTTGTAGAAAAAGGGACCCAACCGTTTATCCTTATTGTCGGTTCGTTTACGGCTGAACAAGCAAAAGATACATTGGATGGATTTTTAAACATGGTCAGTATTATAAGATGACGACGACGACAACAATGGGCTGAATTATTTTTAGGAGCCAAGCAATTTCTAGTTTTAATATTAACCTGTTGTCATACTACAATATATAACTTTTAGGATAATATTGATGGCAAGCTTTCAGTAGTGTTTTTAGATACAAAACCCATCACGGATGATCTAAAACTACTAGGGCGTAATTCAGTTTGGGGTCATCGTGTTCAATTTCTCCACAGTACTTGCCTTGTAAGGAACTCCATACATAATATTCTTTTTTTTGGCTCTCTCCTTATTTGCATCCTCCAAAAGTCTCTAACTATAACCTTTTATTTCTGTATTATTCCATTTAGAATGATAAGGCATTACAAAGAGCAGTAAGAGAATTTATTATGTCTAGTGGGATAGATGAATGCGAGATTTGCTTTTTAATACATGATAATCTGATCCATATCCTTGTTGTTTTTATGTAAAATAATAGAATGCTCGATACGCCCAAGCAATCTTTACTTTATCAGGTACTGCTACTATACAACAACAACCATCTTTTCTTTTTTTTTTTTCATATTACCTTTTTTTAAAGAAAAAGAAAAATATTATAAACAAATATGCAAAAACAAAAAAAAAATAGAAATTAGAACTAAAAATTCTTTTTTGTATATATAGATTTAAATGCACCAAATCCTATGAAAGAAGATGAGCATAATACGGTCCGACTATGGTCACTCTATTGTTATACAGCTCGATATGATGTTCCTATCTATAGTTATAATTTATCACCTAGTACAGCCATTTATCAAAAAGTAGCCAAAGAAGTCATATGTACACGACAATTTAATCAATACCTATTAGCTTTAAATTGTCGGTGTCGTGGTGCATCTACATTATTGACTAATTTATTACATCAACGTGAACCTTTAAACGATTATGATTTACCTTGGGAAGCTCAATATGGTAATGATGAAAAAAAAAAGAAAATATGATGATATAATATTTTTGTTTAATTGAGAACTTTCTTTACTTATCTGTTGGTATCATTATTATTTTTATTCGAAATAAATTTCATATAATAGATGATGGTTCCTGCAATGAAATTTATACAGCACCAGCATCTGCATGCATCGTAGGAATTAGTTTTTGTCACGCAGCTTGGGTATGTTCATTGTCCAATGGATCTTCATTGAAAATGTCCCTTCCTCTTTCTCCCCCCAAAAAACAAACGTATGTCAAGCAAAAAAAAAAAAAGACAACACTTGCAGTTTACTAAAAATGCCCGTTTTTTTTAATATAGATTTTATATAATGAAAATCAAGTGATATTATTTGCTGTTAAAGCATATATCCCAGAACAAGATCGTCATGAAATTATATTAAATCCATCGTATCAAAATTCACATATCATTAAAGAAACAGATCTTTGTTTTTATATTGCTCAAAGCTTAAGAGAGATTCATGATATAGATACTCTGGTAAGAAGCTTATATAACTTTTTAAAAAAAAATTGATATATATACTAAGGCATGAAATATATATAAATATATATATTGTAACTTGTATATATTAGAGTCCACTTTATGTTTGGCAAATGGTTCGATTACGCACCGCTTATTCTCAACAACAGCAAGAAAATTATAATATTGGATCAATGACACATCATCATGTTCAACAGCAGCAACAACAACAACAACAACAAATGACAACGACGACGACACCTCCTCCTTATCCGTCCTCCTCCTCCTCTTCTTCTTCCTCATCCTCTGATGACTCTTCTTCTTCTTCCAATTCAAAACCGCCACCACCATCAAAGAAACGTTATCAAATTACCAGACTTCCATCAGCCAGTCGATCATTATTGATCGGTATCAGTGGAGGAGGAGCAGCACTCAATATATCTAAATTACCCTATGGTCGATATAATACAAGTTCTGGAACCCTTCATGATAATATCAGTAGTAATAGTATGAATGACGAAGGAATCAGTAGTGAAGATGATGATGACGAGGATGAAGAAAGCGATGATAATGATGAAGATATTCATAGTACACGCACTGGAGCATCATTAACATGCTATTTACTTGAAGAACCAGCAAAACTTAGTGATGCCATTATTCAATCCGCTATTGGTATGCATCAACATGTTCTCGTATGCATGCACGAAGAATTTATCAATTTGTTCAAATTCATTTATAATCTGAGGTAAATAATCCACATCTAATACTTATTAGCACATGTTGATCAGAATAACAACAAAAAAAAAGGATGGTTTTCTTGAATAGTAGTAATAATGATTGTGATTTATTATTATAGATCACCTCACTTGAGACCTGAAGAGTTGCAAGATATTATTATATTGTGTAATGAACTCCCAAGTGAAAAAGAATTTGAAATGATCAGCAACTTTCCACGTGTATATATCATGGAGGTATATTCAATGTTATTTATTGATTCGATCGCTCTTTTGTATATCTCTTTTTTTCATTTTAACTCAACATTTCATTTAATGTATATCCATAGGGAAATTGTCGACAACCCGATGATCTCCATCGTGCAGGTATTAAACGAGCCAAACAGGTCGTTGTTATGAGGTAAGATTATATCTTTTTGGGAATATATAAAAATAATAGGCAATGTTTTTAATTTATATATAACAAAACAACAACACTTTTATTATTCAAAGTGAAAAAGATGCTCCAGAACTGCAAGGTGCAAGCGCTGATAGTGCAGCTATGTAAGTGGATCTGTAAATAACAAAATGTGGGATGATGTTATTTAATTTTTGTTCTCTAGTAATAATGTATCATCATAATTTCTTTCATGTAGTATGACGAGTCATATTATTCATTTATTACTTCATGGACGGAGGATAACACCTTACATCATTGTAAATTTGGGTAAGAAATGTAACAAAAATATTAAAATTACCCAATAGTTTATTGCTCTGCTTGTGTGAAAAACTAATTTTCCCTTTTCTATACACATCCAAATTTTTCTATTATTGTTAGTGGAAAGATCTAATATCAAATTCATGCATCTACTGCAAGGAAAACAAGTGGATGAAGAAGTAGATGTATTTTATACCCCTGCTTATGCTGCTGGTGATGTTGTTGCTGATAGTCTTATTAGCAATGTATTACTAAGTCAATCTTATTATAAACCCGATATTGTCAAGGTTATCAAAGCATTAAGCGGTATGCCACCTTCGATTGTATCAGACACGACATCTAATATTTCAGCGCAACGACGATCCACATCAAGTCGTCATAGTAAACATGTGAATAACAGCAAAATCAACAACAATACTAATAATAATCATATCAATAATAGCACCAACACTTCTTGTTGGCGACCTACTTCCCATCATCAGCATTCGAACGATTTAGATAATTTATTTGAGGAATATCGAACTCAAAAAAATGCAACCGTCACCTCATCACGACTCTCGAGTATTCCTGTACCTAATCTATTTGTCGGCCAAGCCTTTTCTCATCTTTATGAATCTTTACTATTAGATCAAGGTGTATTGGCTTTGGGTCTTTTACGTGCTCCTGATAATGTCACGTTTGGCAATGAACTTCCATTTGTTTATTCGAATCCTGTTCCATCACTGATTCTTAGAGCCACTGATTTTGTTTATGTTTTAGCACAACCTGGTTGGATGTTTACTTCATCCACTAAATAATCCTAATACCTTATTATATAACATTTATAACACACTCCTATATACCCTTCTCCCCCTAAAAAAACTATATACATACACATACATGCAAACACATACTTTTTTTTCCATCCAATTTTTTTTCATTTATATATTTTTGCATATTTCCATTTGGTAAAGAGTTTTCCTTTTTACTCCCTTCTATCTAAACAAAACACAGCAACAAAAAAGTTTCTCATTTGTATTTTCAATCAAAAGATTTTTTTTTTAAAAAAAAGAAGATTCCCATCCTCTTCATTTATCCCCTCGTCTCCCCCCCCCAAAAAAAAACACAGCACCATTTATTTCTATACATATTAAACAAATAAGGTCTTTCGATTTTCTTTTAAAACATTATTTTATTATTATTATGAGGAGTATAAAAGTATAAATATATTTATTATCATTGTTTATGATTATACATTTTGTTCTAAATCCGCTTCATCCAATAATGCAATTGCAGCACCCAAGCACCATCCAGTTTCTACTCCGTCTATCTTTTTAGCCATTTTAATTTCTCGATGATCCGGTATTTCATAACCATGGGATAGCAATCCATAAATAAAAGCTAAATCTAAACACCATTCTGGACGATCCAACATTTCATCACGTAAATCACCATCTGGCAAAGAATCCAAGTATTCACCACTACAGACCTTTTCGGTTAATCTACCCAGTTCGGGCAACTTGAAACTGGGTGGAAGGCCCAATGGATGAGTACGATCATAGAAATACGAAAAGATATAGATAGGACCTTCCTCAGCAAAAGCTTCAGCAATGAGAGGTTGATGAATACCATCGAATGAACAAGGAGGAGCCATACAAATGGCATTCTTATTCAATATATCCTTGACAATATCAGTACAAGCATCATGAAGGCCCTGACCAATAAATTTGGCTTCAGGCGATGGATCGTTTTTGGGAAAAGAAAATTCTAGGTTGCGAGGCAAACAGGGATGCGTCACATGTAAATCGGGTTTGACTTGTTCGGCCAGTTGTAAAATACGTCGATGCATTCGTTTTCGTGCTTCCATCAAACCATAACCCAAATAAGAGTGTTGATATAGAACATACTGACGATTGTCATAAGTCAATGTGTATTTGTGATCTCCTTCTTCCATGATGTTTTGGTCACTCGGATCAGGTTCGAATACAATTTGAGTGGAGGCTCCACCAAGATCAAAGACAGCGGCGGTCGGAATATCTTTGGATTTCAAATGACCAAGTAAAAAGTTGACTGTGATCCATGCATAAACGCCTAGAAATGGAAAAAGAAAGTGTATGAGTCGAGACTGTGTTTTACAAACATCGAAGGTACTTTATAAAAAAAAATTAAACACACATGTATCTCTTTTCTCCTATATAGAATTACCTTCATCCTTGCCATCCATGATAGTAACACCACCTTGACGGCCTCCAATAATAGGAAAGGGATATCGTGCATAAATATGATCATAAACAGCATCCAATACCTTTTCACTCTGCTCTTGACCTAATAATCGTAATCCAGCTGTTGCCCGGATTGCCATGGGTGTCTTTTTATGGGAATGAATAGGAATAGTTTCTAACGCCTGTTCGAGTAAGGGATCTAATGATGGGCCAGCTAACTCAGGCGTATAAGAAGATAAGCCTGGAATGGTTTGTACAAAAAGGGCTTCGTCTTTCAGTTGAACGGGGTCAACGGAAGCACATTGCCGAAACCGGTAGACGTGAAGTCGTGAGCCCGCCGAGCCTGCATCTATCATAATCGCATACTTTAAACAAGAAGGTGGTTGTCCTACCAATAATAGTAGCCATTTATTGTCAATATCTGTTACTGCTATATCTATAATGCACATTCATACAAACTTTTACAGATAAAAAAAAACCATATCCTTTAGCTCTCTTATTTTTTTTATTCCCAATGAATAAAGTTTTTTTTTTTTTACCTGTTATATGAGACCGTACTGTATCGACCATTTCGAGGATTTGCTCTTCAGGATACCAATAAACAAAAAAAGCAAGAAGAATGCCAATGAATGCAATCATGATGCGTAATCCTGTCATTCCTCCCCCATGTCTCGATTGATTTGAAATCGAATTTCGAAACATGGCATAAGGTGATCGACCTCCATGTTTTCGTTTTCTAGTGTTGGACTTTATTCTACTATCATTTTTGTCAGCCATTCTAGTGGAAGATGGGGAGAGAGGAGGGAAGGAATTGTAGTAGCAAAAAATATATTTAAAGACTATATACACATGCACTGTCTTACGTTTAAAAAATCCAAAAACTGGGAAGGATCAAATCCAATTTTTTTAAGCCTTGCCAAAGTAATTTTTGATCTTTATGATTAATAATAAGCACTGATACACTGTATAAGAATATAATTTATGCTTTTATGATCTGTCTCGAACAAGTATTAAGACTTGACACTGTGTTCACAGGAGACGTAAAATAAAACAACACTTCTTTATAGTATTGGAATATAATACTCTGTGACACAAGATGAAGTTAGGTAAAAGTGGCTTTACTATCATGTGTATGGATTAAATATAAAAAAAGTAAAGTACAGTAACTATTTCGAAACCAATTAATTTTAATTTGCTTGGTATTGTAGTATTGGTGAAGGAATGTATCAATGGTTTCTTTCTCTATTATGTTTATTCGCGGCTTTTCCATGGTCTTTCCAATCAATCTACATGATTTTCTAACCGTAACAATAGATGGTGAATTAGAGTGCGTCGTTCTTTTTCCTACTATACTGCGAAATGATGCCATTTTATTTTTAATAATGTTCGGTAAGTTTTAAAAGTTGGAAAGAAGGGAAACAAAGAGTAGAAAAGAGCCCTGAAAGTTCTGATATAAAAATGAAGAAAAGCCGCGCACAGTACCACATATTTTGTATTTTTACAATCATTTTGCTTGTTTTATGAAGAGCACTGATTACGTATGTTTTTGACAGCGAAAGATTCCCGGATTAATTTCGATTGATATATACCTAGTTAAAGAATAGACAACCAGCAAATATTATATTATAATAAAGTGTTAGCTATGTAAAACCATACCTGATTCGAGATTTAAATGTAGACGAGCAAACTTTGCTGTTAAAATGGAAAGCTCTAGTTCATCAGGAACTTAGCCTTTTTTAACACTATCTGTCAAAGGATTTAATTCTTCTAAAGATGAAGACCCCTATTAAACACGAAAAACCTACCTTTCATTTCTATATGACTATAATGGTCAGTTCTGAATATTACATTCCGAAAATAAAACTGAACTCGCCGAGGCTAGAAAAGCTAGGAAGGGATTTGAGGCCTTGGCCAAGGCTGAAAATATTGGTCAAAGATTTTTCACATTTCTCAAAGATTTTTTTAACATTTTCAAAAAGCTAAAAAATATTTACAGCATCCTCGAAGGCCAAAAAGGTTGGCATCATACACTGCATCATAAATGTCGTGTGATTACTGTTCCCCACGAGCTTCTTTTACTACTTTTCTCATTTTCTGCTGTAAGAAAGAGTGAAAAAAGATTGCAGAATATTAAATTTTAACCATAGTAATATATAATAGAGATAGTATTTGGATACTTTGCATCACTTTATCATTGAACATTATTTTTGACAATTAAAAGTAAGTATTCTTACAAATAAAAGTAGAAAGAGGCCCAAGCATTTCCGGCCTTTGCAGAATACTTCTAGTCTTGAGAAATGCTTGAAAGGTTCCCCAAAGGCCAAAAATATTTCTAGAGTTTCCAAGGCAGCAGGGTTTCATCTTCTTGACCTCGCAAGGCCACAGAAAGTCTACCGAGGCCATTCCAGCCTCTGTATAGATTCGGGATGGCCCGTTATCACTTACACTAAAAAATTTGCACTCAATAACGAAAAACCCATCCCTTCATAAATGATCATCCTTTCCTTCCATATATAGTTGAATAATTTTTCCTTTCCTAACTGAACATCCTCCCCTTTTAATTGAAAACTTCTGCCTTTATAACTAAAATTATATCTTTGTTACGGAAAAATATTTGTTTTATCGCCGCATATCAAAATACTTGCCCAATCTTCTGTATAAGAATGATCCATATACCAAGAGAGTTCCATCCATATATTGTACCGTCGAAAGGCTTTGGTCATCACATTAAATACGAAGACACTCTCGATTATCCGGGGACTGATAAGGATAAAATTGGTCTCAATGTAAAAAGAACCCTTGTTTTTGATTTTCAGGGGCCAAAAACAAGAATAATAATGCCTGCCATGATTTCTGATTACTTTTATATATCAATCTTGTTTCTATGGAAAGATTTGCTCCTTGATCAAGACAACCATGAACATCCCTGAGACCGAGCCTAAGTAAAGGCAATGCATTTTAATTTGTAGCCTCATAACCATTTATAAAACACGGAAAATGATGAAAAAAGGTATAAATAATCGCTTCCAAAAGCTTTCAAACGATAAACAAGTACATTACTGTAGAAACAATCGAGAAAAGGAGCTTGCTCCACAGTGGGAGGACAAAAGTTTTGGCGCGAAACCAACTCCGACAGTAAAGAAATTTATGTCTTTAAGCTTCTTGCTCACATCTCATCATTATTTTTATTAAGCAGAATAAAAAAATATATTATACTACATACTAATTTACCTAAGGTATTCATTAAAGCTAAAAAAATAATAATAAAATGTAATAAAAGAAAAAAGTTATTTCGTGTTAGTACTTTGTGCTTTTGCCACAGGCTTTCTTGACAAGTTTTAGGCGACTAGTGACGGAATCCACTAAAGTGTTGATTTTTCGATGAGAATCTCATCCCAAGAATCTTGAATTGCTATTTTCATTAAATCCAAAGCTTTGGGTTGATTGACCACCTTTTTTTTGCACTTCCGTCTTCATTATCATCCATACATATTCGCTAGGATCTAAATCTGGACTTTGTGCTGGCCAATCCAACTTGATAACTCGATTTTTTTTTCTCCAGAATTTTGATGCATTGGCACGGTGAACCGGTGCTCCATCTTCCGTCAAGGCTGGATCATCCAGTGTATTCCAAAAGCTATATAATTCGCCCGCATACACTTGATCAACAAAATCCACAGCTGTTCTTCTAATTTTATCCATAAACACCAAATTAGATTTTTGACCATAAGTAACAGCACCCCAAATCATGACACTAGAACGTTGGCTTTTAAATGAGGGAGTCATACACTCCAAGTAATCGACTTCGTAACATTCTCTCCATACACGAACTATTCTGCTGTTTTTTCCTGTTTTGAATGTGCTCTCGTCAGTCCACACAACGTTCCTCCAATCCTGCAAAGTCCAATTTTGATATTGTTTTACAAATCTACGGCGTCCTTCAATATGTCGCGGGTGTAAGAATGGCTTTGCAATTCTGTTGAATACATTATGGGCATGAAATGTGCGTCCGATTGTTCTAATTGAGACTTTGACGGTTGAAACATTGGTGATGTCAGATAAGGTTTGTCTTCTGTTTGACTTGGCTACACGCACAATTTGTCGTTCATCCCTCTCATCTAATTTCTTGGTTCCATCACTAGATTTTTTTTTTTTTTTTTTGCATTTCACATGTTCCTTGAAAATTTGAATCCATCTTTCTACTGTTCGTAAAGGCACTTTGATCTGTTCCGAAATTTCAGTTGGACTTTCATTACTTTGATATAATGTAATTGCAGATATGCGTTTTTCATTTGAATGTGCCATTGTTTTCTTAAAAAAAATAATTGTGATTTTAATAAAAGTAGAGGAAATGGAGTGGTTTAATTTCAGTCTTCAAAATGACTGATGAAATTAATATTTTTCAATGTCAAATAAATCCAAGTTGAAGAGCGGTCAACAGAATTTAGTTTAGTCTCATTTTATGTATTATTGCCACCTCCTTTTTTATTTCTTTTTCTTTTTCTTTTCATTCTTTATCTGTAAACAATATTGACCCCTCAAAAGTATGTATATGATGGAAATGCCCAAAAGTCATATCAAAAGAACATATATTAATAATGGAATAAATAGTATGATTGTTCATAATTTTTATTTTGTTCTTGGACCGCCGTATCAATGACCATCTGAATGGGGTTTAATTTCGCGCCAAAACTTTTGTCCCCCTCCCACTGTATATAAACTTTTTAAATAAGATATTTTTTCATAATAATTGCATAGCTGGATCAAGAATACCAATTAATCACACCAACGCTACGACATCTCTTTAAGCCTCTTGATCAAACTGTGAACCGCTCTTTTTGCAACCTACCGTTTCATTCACACCAGCTTTTCCATGACACCATTCAAGTTAACAACATGCCCTTAACTGATCTAGAAAGACACCGAAACACTACGTCATATTCAACATGCAGGTTGGGTGTCATCTTCACTGTCATTGTCTAACACGGAGAATAATCGGGTTCCTTCAGCTGCTTGGAAATATTTTTGGAATACGCCTTTACCTCATCACGCTCATAGTGTACTATGGCATTTGTATAAGAGCAAGCTTCCTTGCCGTTCTCATCTCCACCGTCTAATACCAAATAGTTTTCCTGATCCTATTTGTCCATTTTGCCCCCATGATGATACAGATCAACATTTTCTCTGGGAGTGCAAATTGAAAAAACAGGTTGGACTGGTTTGGCAGAAAGGTTCCTTGTGGAACCACATCTTCTTACTTTCGAACATTTAACAGTAAATCCACCGCCTAGTCTTGAACTCCAAAACATTACCCATGTCTCTTTTCGTACATTTATCGGTTGTGCCATTTTATCCATTTGGCAAGCGCATTGGAGGTTCATTTTTGATGAACAAACTTTTTGGCCTAATGGGGTCATTGCATCCACTATTAGAATCCTCAAACAAATTGAAGCACAAAATTCTCTCTCCCGTGCCCCATTGTAGAATTATAATATTTGTAAATTTTGAACCATTCTCTTTCTTAATATAAAAAAAAAAGGTAATTGCATAAATGAGGTAAAAATGTTTTATATTAGGTTATTACTCCGACGAGTTCCCATTTAACGAAAGTAGATGAGAAAATGTAACAGTTTTGGTATCACAATGTGCAGATCAAACGTTTGTACACCCTGTTTAACATAACCTGCAGCTCTTCCTTTCTGAACAAGCATCTATCTTAGCCTTCTGTTTGTGTTACTCGGAAGAACCTTCACTTTAAGTAAAGATCGCTAGTACACTTTTTAGATTCCATTTTTCAAGATGAAAAAAAAAATGATTCTACCTTTTTGTCGCCTTTCTTTCTTTTCTCAATTTATTATTAATTGCTACAAGAGCTCAAAGAATATCCACTACATTGGTCATATAATCTAACAAATATATTTATTAATACCAAAGATGTAAGTTAAAACAAAAGATGTCTATTGGCAAACATACTCCAGGAATAATCATATTACCATAAAACTATGTATATCGTAAACTCACAGGACATTAATTTATAAAAAAAATAGTTCAACATGTATATGACATATGTTGCGGACCAGCCATCCCTCCTTAAAGAAAGCAGGCCTACTTTTTTGAAAGTGCAAAGCGACTCAAAATTCCGTCCCACTTGGCTTGTCCGTACTTCCGATATGGAACGCGTCCCTGGTACCGAAGCAACTCATGGTTATTGTACTCTCTCTTACTCATGGAATTATTCGGGTGATATCTTCCCTGGTAAAAATGGAAAATACGATTTTTTTGACCATGGGAAACACCAGATTATTTTCAAGAAGAATATCAATAAAAGAAAAAGAGAAAATGATGAAGGAGAAGAACAAGAGAAAGAAGAACAAGCACAGGAGAAAGAAGAACAGGAGAAAGAAAAGGGAGGCTCATCCTCATTTCTTGACCACCATGAAGTCAAAGAAGGGAAGTTTGAACAATTGATCAAACAAGTTTGCAAGGATTTTGACATCGACTATATTTGGTATGATAAGATATGCATCGACCAAAATGACAAGGCAGCCAAGCACGCGGAGATTGCGAGAATGCACAAAATATACCAGAATGCTTTTTATACCGTGGCCATGATTCCAGAAATGTCGATTCCTGAAGGATTCGAAGATACCGTAATCACTTGGAAAGATACCTGGGGAACATTAACAGGCGATGATGATGTAGAGAAGCATAGTGTCATGGAAAAGTGTTTGGTCGATATTGGTCAAAGTCAATGGCTCCAAAGACTATGGACTTTAGAAGAAGCAATAATGTCAAAGTACATAGTCTTTGTTGGAAGAAACGCCCATTTATGGAATACATGGCGTGTGTTTGACGCAGGAACCGCTGGTAGTCTTAACATTGATAGCGAGATTTCTAAAACTTTGTATGGATTGCATAATAATCGGAATAGACGCTCTGCAAATTTCATATTGCGTCATGCTCATGTACGCTCCACAACAAAAGAACATGATCGCGCTTTCGCTTTGGGCAATATCTTTCACAATCTTATGGACGTCAAAGTGGACTATGGTCTGCCGCTGAACACAGTGCTTCGTAATTTCTACAGTGACCTGATTGAAAAAGACTTAACTGTACTATGTTTCGGAAAAGCTCGGGATACGTATAAAAGTACAATTCAAGGAATGCATAATCTACCTTCCTGGACTGGTATTGGAGGTGCTCACGTTATTCATGTACTGACATCTAAACTCAAGGACAAAGAAATGCAAGATATTATAAAAATTGATCGACGAATAGAAGTTGATACCGAAAGGGATGACGACAATGACAATGACAATGACAATAATGAAATACAAAAGCACCGACTCCATCTTAATAACATTAGCTATATTGCAGCAAAGCCTCGCCATTTCCCTTTGGTCAAAGAAGACTTGACTATACCTTTCAAAAATCCTTATTTTCCAAATGGAGAGGATACGGAATACGAGTTGAAACGTGACCTAGGCACCGAGATTACCCATTATATAACTGAATTTGCATCGGACCCAATCCAACATGAAAAAATGGTTCGGCATATGATAGACGCCGTTCCTACTCCTGGACGAAACCACCCAATTACATTTTTGTCCCTGACAGAGGAATGCGAAGAATGTTTGATATTGGATCTGCCGTTCTCAATGGGTGGAAAATCTCTCTCCTCTCGAATTTATCCTGTCGTTCGAAAAGTAGAACAAAATGGACAAGAGGATGATGTTCCTCTATACAAATCGATTGGCATACTTTACTTTCGATGCCGTACTTTTTATTTGTATAGTCGCCCTAAATTTTCCAAATTTACAAATGATGTCCAGGAAGGTTCATTTGTCATTGTTTAAATTTGATATTGTAAATTTTATAAAACATTATAATTTTGAGTTTTCGTTATATCAATAAAATACACCCAGTACTTTTGATTCCATATCCTTTTCAAGTATTTACAATGCTGTTGAATAGTTATTATCAGGAAGCATATTATATCTAATGAAACTGAATACAAATCTTAGATGATTGATGCGGGGTAGAAGATAGGATGAAATACAATGGCGTATATTGTATGTATCAGCCGAGATCGAGCTTGTTGATCAGCAAAGTGTATCCAATGGATAATCAAGAATAGGCAATGAGTGTAGTCCCTGAAATAGTACATTATAATATGGCACAGCGTCTAATTCATCTTTTATATATCATAAAACTATCATCTATAGTTCAGTCAAACCCTAAAATTTCTATTTATTATTAATGATAAGGAATGATCACCATCTTCGCCGCGTGAAAGCGCTGTGTACCTCAGATCGTTACCATGTACCATATTCCTCAAATAAACAAACATACAAAAAGGTAAGAGAAGCAAAAGGATGTCATTGATAATTCTTTTAATTCAATGGATCTGATTGCCACGTTTATATTCTAGTTTATAGATATTTTAAGTTTAAATATCTTTTTTTTGTGAGCTTCCGCACCAACAAGCAGTAATCTATATTTCAGCAGACTAATTATTACTATGCAAAAACTCTCCACTTTATATGTTTTGCTTGCTACTTAAAGGGAAATGAATTATGATACGAGTGATAATTGTGCTTTACTGATAAAGAGTTTTGTAAGAAACAAAAGGGTGATAAAAAATTGCCACAATGCACTTTGACGAGGGGAAAGGATGGAGTATATTCTGCGACACAAAATGAAGGCGCATTGAATGGATTGTCAAATATAGACAAAGTGTCACAGAGAAGGATTACCCAAGTGTGGATGATCATAGATGGATGACATACCATGATAAAGAATCGAAACACCATGGATCATATGAGGATGTGTTGACCAAATTATACACATTATTCAAAGCAGCAAAGAAGGGGTCACAATAGCAAAGACCATGTTTCGACGGCATGACATCACCGAGGATCATTAAAGAACAATATGCCGTGATGTAAAACAGCATCATAACATGGATAACCAATGGTTATAGACAACACGTCAGAGTAAGAAAAAGAATTACCAGGCAATTGGATAGTCAAAGATAGATGATATGGCCGAAAAAAAAAAACACGGTAACCAAAAAGAAATTATAAATATATCATAGTGTACTACATGCATAAAAAAACATATATGAAAAGAACTGCTACAGCATGGATGGCCAAAGTAGATCAGTGTCAAAACAAAAAAAAATAGCATTACAATTACACAAGTAGATTAATGACATGGCGCTATATAACATCAAAAAGAAAGCCAACAACATGGATGATCAAAAAAGATACGTATCATGAATAAAAATCATCTTAACAAGTGTTACAAGAAGATGATGGATAGAACGAGCAGGAACCAAAATTCTTATGATGGAAGCTTCATCAACAGGATCAGAACCAAAGTGACACGGGAAACTTGAGCACAAGGGCTAAAACCAGAGAACCATGATGGATGGAGAGAGTCTTTCTGCTTTCTTGTCGGGTGGATGGTAAGAAGAGGCAGATGATGATAAAAAAGAAGTAAAAGAAGAATGTAGGGTGGAGATTTTCGGTTTTTGGGGGCACTTCTTTGACCTCTTTTATGTTGTTTTCGTAGGGGAGAGAAGTTATGTTTCTTTTTTTTGACATCAAGAAAAAATATTTTGAATCCTTGGTAAAAGTATCAATTTCTATCGGCATAAGAAATGAGTCTTATTTTAAAGAGGCTTTTTTTAAATGAAAAATTCATGCTGGTGCGTTCATCGCTGTCAGAAAATTAAAAAAAGATATGATGAAAGCAAATGTATGTTAAGTGCTCTGTTCTTATTTTCATTGGATTAGAAATGATAGAGAAGGGTGAAAAAAAGACTTGGCAAAAAGACAATTCTATGTAGTGAACGATGGAATTTAATGGAAAGATCCATCTTATCATCAGACAGGAAAAGATGTTGTTTATAATAAAAAATAATGATAGTATGTTGTCCAGATCTATCATCATATGCACTATTATGCTTATTTTCTGCTAATGTGGATACAGCGAGAAAGAAACTTGTCTATTGGTTGGGTCTTTTTTTTCTGTTCCCCTGATACAATAATATAATAACAGAATCGAATAATGACACCTTCCTTATGCTATACATAATAAGATAAGTTGAGACATGACACGTAGGAGGAATATGTAAATCCTATGAAACACGGGGTCTACGTCCTGAATTCACTTTCGCGAGCGAATGCATTTTAGAGCATTCAAATGTTTTTCAACGCCCGCAAATGGTTTTTTTTTGCATTCAAATGGTTTTTTTCACATTCAAATGTGGTTCCCAGCATTTGAATGCTCTTTTTTGCATTCAAAATTCTCTTTTTGCATTCAAACCTTATTTTTTGCATTCAAACTTTTCTTTTTACATTCAAACCTTTCTTTTTACATACAAATCTTTTTCACAGCCTTTATATACATATATAAACTATTTAATATACATTATTATCCTTTACTTGGCCGGTAGGAAAATTCGGAACCACATGAACCAAACGTGCTATATAAAGTACTGACAATATAGCCTTGCGTGGTTTGTTTGTTTTAATTTTTTTATACAGTCAAACTGTTATAAAATATTCTTGAGATGGTGTTATGAAGAGAAAGTAAACAATCTGTTGAAGCGACTTGGTTTCTGAAAATTTTCAAGAGGTAAGAAAGGTAATGGAAGCTTTATTATTATAATACTGAAAAAATGTATGATAAGAGTTAAAATATATATGTTGTGCTTAAATGGTTAATAAATGTATATAAAGGCTGTGAAAAAGATTTGTATGTAAAAAGAAAGGTTTGAATGTAAAAAGAAAAGTTTGAATGCAAAAAATAAGGTTTGAATGCAAAAAAGAGCATTCAAATGCTGGGAACCACATTTGAATGTGAAAAAAACCATTTGAATGCAAAAAAAAAACCATTTGCGGGCGTTGAAAAACATTTGAATGCTCTAAAATGGATTCGCTCGCGAAAGTGAATTCAGGACGTAGAAGAATAAATTAACTAAAATGCCTGTCGCTTGCACCACTACTAAACGTTGGTATGTCAATGTTGTTCCAAAAAGGAAATTGCTATATATTTCTGCATTTCGCCACATCATTTTGCATTATTTGCTAATAATACTGTATGTTTATACAGATATTATTCCCATTTATCACAGAGAACTAAAGCTGCTCTTATCAATAAGTGTAACATCATCTGAAGTAATGCATTTTTTTTATCTGCCCTGCTTTTTCAATTACTAAAAAAAGTATCTTACTTTAAATCCTATCTGTTCATTCACCATTCATATTTTGAGAATCTATTCAATAACTTTTATTATCCGGATATTACACTGTATACATGGATTGCGAAATAAAAAATTGAAAGAGTGACATCGCAAGTAGTAGAAAGGTTTTGAAGAAAGTAAAATTTTTTGGTATATTTCAAATGACTTTCACCTTATTCGAGATCAATTCTCATGAAGAAAAATCCGATATGTTGTGTCGCAACCACCACATTGCATATTACATCGAATCCCTACGCGTTTATATTGCACCGCTTGTGAGGATGCATTTTCTTTTTATGGAGCCAGGAAGAATATATTGTATTTGACGCACCATATAGCTGGGTGAGATGTAGCAACAGAATTTACAAGCCCACTTCAGCGTGGGCTTGACATTGGCCAAAAAATGTATGTATTCCCGCACTTTAACATGAGAATTTTATTCGCTAGGTCTTCCTTTCGCCATAGTCGCACCATACAAGTGGGGTCTTTTTATATGTAGTTAAAACGGTCAGGAGATGTGGGTATAAAATAAATTTTTGTACCAGCTAATACAATAAAAAATGGAGGGTGTACCGAAATATTCTGGTCGAGCTAAATTATTGACTATATATTAAGGGTTGTTAAATCCCAGTTGCGTATTATTTTTCTTTTGCTTCTCCTTGTGGTTTTTCAGGGCTGTATCAGCTGAACTGACAGTATCATCATAGGTAGTGGAATCTGCACCATCATGTGTGTTACTTATAAGTCTTCTCTCAAGGTATATATCCAATCTCACCACCAAGTCAAAAATCCAGTTGCCAAAGATGATGTCCTTGGCAATGATTATAATAAATTATAAAAACAGTAAGTACAGTCTATTTTAATAATATTGGATCAAGTACACACATTTAGTTGGATATCGAAAGAAGAAAATCTTGATCAATTTCAAAAAAAAAACACATGAGCAAAGACAGCTTCGACTCCAACTTACCCATTTTATCAAAATCATCTTTACTTGGACTACAATTCTACAGGTATATAATGATTGTATATTGTATGACAATACTTGTACTTTTTTTTATTATTATTATTTCAAAAGATTGGTGAGCTTGCCTTACCAGTTAGACTATACTATACCAACTAAAATCTCCCTAGTATGGTCTCTCATTTTTGGTCACTTAGGATACGGACGCATGATCTTCTAAACTTGTTGAGTGAACTGAAATTAAAGGCCTATAAAACATGCCTGGAGTTAAAAAAATTCTCAGGTTGTTTTATCAAATATTATTAATTACGTTGTTTATGAGTACTTGCACTTGCATGAAGAACCCACACCGGCTAGGAGCGACTAAAGATAAACAAATGAATGTCAGTTGTGTTGAATGGTAAAAGATACCACCTATTCCTACTTTTTATTCAATTCAAAATGAGAAAAAATAAAACTTACTATACGAGACGGTAGCCAAACGCCAGCAACGCATCCCGTCGAAACAGACATGCTCGATTTAAAGCTAACCCATGGACGCTCCCTTTATCATAATAGATTTTTTTCTTTTTAGTAAAGTATAACTTTCTTCACAACCATTAGAATAATTCACTTTCTTTTGTAATACTTTCAGAACTTACCAAAGTAGAGTTATTAGGAATGCCAAAGATGAAGAAAAAATGAAAACGTTCTATTCTTGTGATGTTTTATATTATATTTGATTTGTTGATATTCTCACTACTACAGACACCGTATTATTAGAAATCAGTGATCATTGTGATTCAACATAGAAAAGAATATTGATGCAAATATAGAAAAACTATATTTTTTATGATTATATATAAGAGAATAATATGAGAGAAAGAGATTCATTTGGATGGATTTTATATATAAATACACTACGAATAATTCGAAAGCATGATATAGGAAATGGGAGAGAACAGTAGACATGCGTCGATTGTTGACACATCCAAATCAAAGTCATCAACTTATATATAAATTAACGTAGTTATTTGAGAACAAATTTCGATTATGTTACGCACATGTATTATTGTATCTATAAACCGCAATGATATAGAAATCTTTTAACGGTTTTAATCAATAAACTGTTATTAGGCAGCACATTATTACGAATGTAATCTTATGCCATTTTAAAAAACACTATTATCCTCTGCCATAGGTTGGTTTTATTTGCATTATTCCACATTTGAGACAAATTATAGGTCTTGTCGTAATTATCCTTTATAGATATTTGGACGGAAGGATGAGGATCATTTTTAGATTTGTTTTTCCAGCCAAATTAAAGCTGATCAGGACTTCTAAAATATCATGCCGCATTTTAATCAATTTTTTCACTGTGCGGAATTAACAAAAGCATCCTTTTTTAGAACGACATTGATTTTGGGAAACCTCGTAAACATCAGTCTATTGTATTCCCTTTGTTTGTGTTCTCTTGTTTATTCAACTCATTCGTCCCCATTAATAACTCAAAGTGTGTCTTGATTTTTTGATTTTAAGGCAGCCAACCTGATCATTATTGGGGTCAAGGACGAACTGGCATGTCTTTGTGGAAGCAAAATTTATATAGGTCATCAGAAAGTTTTAGTGATGAAAGAGGAACGATTCTGCCAAAGGTAAAAACAGGATCAGATCTTCCAATTATTGGAAAAGCACTGAATAAAAAAAAATAGAAAAAGAGAAATAAAGAGTCTTTTCGCATATCGATGAATAAATAGGATTTGAAAATTTGGTTGTCTTGAGTTTCATTATGCTTGGGATAAATGATGATCAAATATTATTTCAACACCTTGACAACAGGATACTCTATTGTTCTTTTTTTTTTATCATTGTCGACCTTTTATAAATATGGTAACAGATCAAACAATGAACTATGAAATGAATTCTAACTTTTTTTTCTTGATTTAATTATTTTAATACAAAAATCGATGACAAGAAGAAGGTCCAAAAAAGGAAAGACATGGATTATAATGATCAATTGTAAATTATAATTAATTTGTTTGATGCAATCACTGGTATTATGTTTCACCACTTCATTCCAGCACAAATAACATGATAAACTTGGTAATCTACAAAGTTAGAGTAAATTACCTGGTTTTTACATATGACTTTCTTGAAATGTAAAAAGTCATAAACAGTTGTTAGTGTTTTCATTAGAAATTAAACACTAATATTTAAAGAAAATAAATAAGATCATATTTCTCTCTCTCTTTTTTTTTGATTCATACATTCCAAACATCCTTCATTTTTATAAATATATTTAGTTCTTGATCCATGAAACCCATAAAAGTGTATAATGGTCCAAAAAGTACAAGTCAAGAAGAACTACAACCCAAACCAAAACCAAATCGATTGATGCGTTTATTTAAAAATGAACATTTCCAAAGTGTCATGTTATTGGTTTTGATTGACTTAGCAATCCCATTGGCTATTTATTATAGCTTCCGTACCTTTACTACTGAAGTGATTGCCTTGATTGTTTCCGGTATTCCACCATGTATTCGTGCAATTTTTATTTTTATCAAGGAACGACGGGTCGAAATCATTAGTTGTATCGTCGTCCTTTCATTTGTGATTCCTGGTGCACTAGCAGCAATTAATGGTGACGTTCGTATCGCTCTTTTACAAGATTCGATCGTAACTGCTGTGATTGGTCTCATGTTTTTTCTTACTATGATTCCTTTACGTACGAAATGGGTTTCTATTTATCCTATGACACACATGGCTGGTCAACAAATGGTCGTTGCTTTGGCGCCTTTGAAATGGATGGATCAAAATGGTGAGCAACAAGAAATGAAGGTACCTGATTTTGTATGGAAAAATATGCGTGTTTATCGTGTCGGAAGTTATACATTAACATTAATGTGGGGTGTCGGTTTGGTGGCTATTTTCGGTGCTCGTGCTGCCATGATTTATAAAAATGTTCCTCCAGAAAAAATTGTCGGTATTGGTACAGCCATATCGGCAGCTGTAAATGCATCTATGGCAGTGATTAGCGCCGTTTCTTTTGTTTTGTTCCGTAGAAAGTATCGAAAGTTTGTCAAAGAATGGAGAGAAACAAATGGTTATTCTCCTCCAGAAGATGAAAACAGAGATGATACTGATAATGATAGTAGAAGAACGGCTGCTTAAAAAAATACATTTATATAAATACCCTTCTTTAAGAGTGCTCTTCTATCTTACCAGTTTTTACTTTCTATGGCTCATCCATTTCGTTTCAAATATATGTATTTAAATTATTTTTATTTTTGTAAATATATTATATAATATATGCCCATTATTCTTATTAAATATGTACACTACGCATAATATATATAGCTATTATAGTACTACCTTTTTATATATTATGTGTTGAATAAACAAAAGGGAATGAAATTTCTTAACATTGATCTACGTACTTGTATATTTTATATATGAAAATCATCATTTGATCTGAAGTGTAGTGTTACAATTAATCAAGTAAGGTTTGACTTATTTCAACTCATTTGGTAAGAACTTCGGTACTAATTTATCTCGGCAGTTTTGTAGTACATAATTAGAAAAATTGTGTATTTTCAAGCCACATCATCCTCTCACGCCAATATCCTATTTCATCTTTCATGTTATTTTCGCACCTTATCAGCCAACCTTTTGTTTTGTATCACCCTTGATTCTTAGAGGATCAGCAAAGAGATGATATATAGTGTTTCCAAGAAGTAATGTCCCAATCTTTAAAAATCAATGTCGTATATTGATAAAAATTTATGTCACATGTTTCAAAATTAATGCCACTTTGCCAAGAAATGTCGCATTTAATAAAAAGGCACTCTGGAAAATATATATACTATAGAAAAGGAGCACTTTTCTTTTCTCTTTTTTCTTTACAATCAAAACTATAAGAGAAAACAAGTCCATTAAGTTCTTCTCTTTTAAGATTACACAGTATTGTGTTTATTTTGCATGGTTGAACAACAACAATTTAGCAAAAGAATAGCATAGTTTAAGAGTACAGTCAATTACTGAAAAACGAAGAAAGATATATTTCAATACAGGAAATTAGTTGGGTGTTTTACAAGATGTTTTTTGACAGAAGAGTTTTTCTGTAGTACATACAGGAAAGCAGATTTAACAGAGAGAGAAGTAAAATAATGAAAAGTACGAATAAAGTGTAGTTGCTGTAATGATGTTAGTAAAATGAATTATTTGAAGAAATCGTTACTATATTTCACGCATCTGAAAAACAAAGCTAATCTCATTCCCAAGCTGCGTTATTGATAACTATGTGTTGCGCATGATTATATACTTTGTAGAAAATGGTCTATCTTGTCGATAATGTTTGATAGCTTTTATTTATACCATTCTTGAATTAATGGGTGTATTGGAATATACATAATTTAAGATATATATATATATATATATATATATATATATATATAAAGATGAATAATTAGAAATTAGTGCGCCGGCTATAGGATTGAAGGTTCTCTTCTGTTGAAAGAAAAAATGTTTCAATTGAGACCAATCGCACTTTGATTTTAAAGTTTATTTTAGGAAAATAGGCTTAGCCCTTCAATTTTATATAAAAACAAGGTTGATTATGGACTTAGAATAGTCAGTATTACACAAAGATATGTTAAATCTGCCGAGTAGATCCAAAAATTTTTCAAAAAGATAGGATCTACCTATCTATTCAAATCGTTTCTGGATAGATGTATTATTATCCTCAAAAACAAAAGGGAAAAGAAATAGGTGTACACATGATTAATGAAAGCTTAGTAAATCTTTGCCTACACTGAATATTTCCTTATTTGTTCATATCTTTATACCAACCACATGTTAATCAGGCCCACTATACGGGATTACCATGTTGTATATCGCACTCCCCACACTTTTTGTTGACGGACAACGAATTGCTCTTTATATAAATTTTCTCTCGCAAAGATACGATTTTTTTTTGATAAATAAGGTATTTTTTTCATAATAAGGTTATTGTACTTATCAAAGGATCTATAGATGGTTTCTTTTTTAATCTTGGAATACAATATTCTTGATATACGCGCTCATTATAGTTTAGCTTAGATTTGTTACGACCCCATACATAGCTATGAGTCGCAACAAGTAAAATAAAAATTATTTCATATAGTCATGGTTATAATACAGATCTACTAATTATCGAGCAAAATTCATTACATGATGTTATACTTTATCCCATATTTACATGTAACCATGTTCATATCATTTCATCTTTTTATTTATTTACTTATTTTTTGCATAAATGAAAGCGTTTTGACGAAAACCCATTGGATTTAACTGTATTAGGGTATTTTTGACATGACGGAAGTCCGCACCAAATCACCATAATAAATCCGGCAAAGGGTCATTCCGATTAAATGCATTGATCGGCGAGAAGCCGGCTAACCGTTTAAGAGGTTTTTTTTTTCATAAAAAAGGTATATAAATACGAACTTCTTGAAAGTTTTGTTTATTATCTACCTGCAGCTACGTTTCTTTCTTTGCATACAAAGAAATAAATACAGCACCACGTTTTTATATAACATACACAATGGGTTTTTCTTCTCTCTACAAGATCTTTGGTGTCCGCAAATCATCAGAAGAATCGCCTTCTGAGCCATCAAGTAACACTTCAAGTAACACTACTACTCCTGCTCCTTCAAGACCTCCTTCCTTGTCCATTAATGATGCTGTACCTGTAAACCCACATAGCAAGTTTCTTTCAAATCCTATGCGAAATTCCGATGTTCCTGATTATGTTGGAAAGTTCAAAGATCCTATAGGTCACCACTATATGCAAGGTACTGATGTTACCAACACTGGTGCTTAATCAAGCTTAGAAAAGATTTAAATATTGTAATTGTACCTTGTCATCACTGTCACGTCATCTCATAGCAACCTTATTTTACGCGCGCTATTTTGTTTACCCTTGTAATTTTTTTTTATTCTTACTACTACTAATATTAATATTATTTGCATATCATATCATCATCTCATTTAATATATTTTTATTGCATGCATTCGTCTTTACTTTAAATAAATCCAATTTTCATTCATTATCATAATTCAGTTCTGTATTCTTCAAATCAATCTTTCATTGGTTAGTTTATGACTAGGGATATTTATAAAGGCTTCTAATTGCTTTTCTTGACCTCGTAAATTATGAAATACATCTTTTTTTTTACCCAGAAAAACTTCACTTAGCAATAGAAATGATGGGTTAAAAACAATCTATTGTTGAGTTATAAAATTTTTCATGATTTATTATTAGCGACATATTACACATGGTGGATATACAATCCGGCGTGTCCTTAATCTCAGTTCCTTTCTATCCCGATGATGCGCATGATAATAAGAAACATATTATCATCAAACAAAAGAAAAAAGCCAATGTAGTCGAGTTAGTGAAACCTATCCAATCAAATTATAGGCATATTCATGGTATTCCGATGAAGGCCCCTTTTACTCAAGAAAAAACTTTTCATTGTTGAGTCAATATATCTACAATGTTAGAATCGATGGCAATAGTCATCATTGGGGTGTTATAATTTAAACCAACCTTTATACATCATTTATAATATGAAATTCAAACACACAAACCTTTCCCTTGTAATATGCTCTTATGTTCTGCTTGTACAGTGGCATTATAAAAACAAAATGTAAAACCTTACAATAGTATTCATCGATGTCCATCTATATCGCAGAAGCTATCGAATAAATCCTGATCTCTTGGTACAAAAAAACAAAAAACCTTTTATGGATTGGATCCATGATGATGTTTTTTATTAAAATAAAATGCAGAATTTTACAATTTAAATGATATAAATATATATATGTAAAGGTTTGTTTGTAATGAGCGTGTTCTTTTTATCTTCTCTTTTCGCGCTCCTGTCGCTTCTTTTCTGCTTGATCACTTTCAAGAATAGTCATGACACCCTTAACATATTTATCATAGTCAGCATCCTTTTGTTTGCGTTCCTTTGCCTTTTCACGAGCCATAAATGCATTATCCTTGCGAAGCTCACGCATAGCACCTTTCTTTTCTTTCTTGATTTGTGCCTGGATCTTGTTGTATTCTGATCGTTCACGATCAGGATCGTAATGTTTGTCGTATGAGTAACCTTGCTCAAACTTGGGCAAGTGTTGTGCAATGGGTATGGGTCGGTGAGATTGCATTCGTAATGGAGTCTTTGTGCGTTTATCTTTACAAAACTTGATTTGTCGCTTTAATCGATCTTGTAATGTATTTAATTGTTCCTAATAATGAAATTAATCAGCGGATTATGTTAAAAAATCATTTCATGAATAAACATATTGTCCCATCGAATCTCTGCAAAACAGTTCACTTTTTTTCCTACCTCAATGTCTTTGTGCCATGATACTGTTAACATGTGGGTAATTATATTATGTAAAGGTTCAAATACTTCAACAAGTGCAGGCGTGGATGCATATAATTGAAGGTATCGAGTCAATAATCGTATAACACCTTGTAATAATGATAATCGCAAAAGGTTGCTTTCGTCATCATCTACAGTTTCGATGCCTAGTTGTTCTAAGGTGATAGATGGAATTTCTTCACTCTCCTCAGTAATTGGGTCTTGAATATGGAGAGATACATCGTTGTTATTAGAGATAGGGAATGTGCCGGGTAATTCTTGGTTATTGAATAAATTGTTAGGTGCAAGGAAAACCAAGGATTGTTGTAAAAAGTTAAGTGCTTCAGGAACAAAACGTTTGGCAAACGATTGGTACTACGTATTTTTTATACATTAGTGTGAGTAAGATCCATTATCTTTACATAAAACAATTTTCTGTTGATATGAGTTAATAAACATGTTGTTACCTCGTGAAACAAGAGACAGAGGAATAAACCTCGTCCAATGTCAATTTCTGATTGAACTCGACATAATGCTAAAGCTTGACTCATGTAAAGAATAGCAGGTGTGACAACCGGATGTGTTAAATCTGATGTAGGAAACACCTTACCAAGACATCGCAATAAAGTGATATCCTCAACGTCTGGGAATGCTGAGCCTTGTTTTTGGTACATCTTTTTACCCATAGTTCCATGCATTTCTTTTAATTTGGTAACGAATACGTCTGCAGCTACTGTTGGTAATTGTTTGGCGATTTCGAATGTGTGTGCAATAAGAGATTCCAGTGTTTTATGCGGAAGTGGAGTGGTGGTGGATGCAACGTATGCAATATGATCGACAAGTACACCAATGAACGTGCTAAGCTTTGCTTTGTTTTCAGGACCCAATTTGACGTGATAGAGAACACGAATACGCTTGACAACAGTCGTTACATCCTCTACATCCAAACCATTCAAGATTTCAAGGAATTCTTCATGCGTGCTTGGACATTCAAATGTATAAGGGATTTCACGTTTAGCACCACTTGCTGTACCTTTGGTTTGCTTGCCTTTTCCTTTCGCAATTTTTTTGATAACACCACTAGTACCGAATTCATTCATATCATCATCATCTTCACCAAATTCGGGAATCTCGTCATTTTCTAAATCACTAAAATCTTCATCTTCCTCTTCTTCATCGCTTCCTTCTTCATCGCTTCCTTCTTCGTCTTCGATTTCGCTGTCCTCTTCATCTTCATCAAGAGCACCATTTTGAATATCTTCAAGGGTCAGACCTTTACCGAGTTTACTGGCTTCCTCTTCAAGATCTTCCAAATAATCATCATCCAAATCATCACCCTGAGGTGCATTGGCACCCTTGCGTTGTCGCTTACGACCACGACCCCGTTTGTTATCCTCATCCTCTGATTCAGAATCCAAGCCTTCCATGCGTCGCTTTCTAGCACGCTCAGCCTTTTCTAATTTCTCCTTTTCTTCCAAAGCAATTTCTTCTTCAGTCTTGGTACGATCGGTAGCCATGGCACGTTTATCATGAACCAATTCTTGAACCAACATGTCATAATCGGAATACTTGTTTGTCTTTTTCTCATCTTCCTTTTCTTCTTCGTCTTTCTCTTCTTCATTGGGTGCTTCTGGCTTTTCGGCTTCTGTCCTAGAAAACAAGGCACTTTGGGATACCAAAGGCTTTCGCTTTGTGGATTGAGTGTTGAGTAATGCTTGAATATCCTTGAAATCTTCATCAAGATCTTCACGCATGGTTTCGTCTTCTTCTTTCGCAGCTTGTCGTTCTTGCTTATACAGTTTACTCTTCATGATAATTTCCTTCATGACTTCGGCACGGGACTTGGGTCGATCGCTCTCTTCATTTTCACCCGACTTGCTGTCTTCAAAACCCCCAAAATGCATTTGTGACACAACATTTCGATCCAATTGACCTCCAGGACCATCTTCATCGTCACTTAACCGTAAGCCAGTGTCGTCAAAGTCGTCCATTTCTGCAAGCGATTGGCCATAATGGGTCAATCCCATTTCGTCATCGTCGTCATCCAGATTGAACATACTAGCTTTTGCGTTTTTCTGTATATATTGCATGAGTTTTGAACTTTCCTTTTCTCATTTCCGTCATCATACCATATCGAACAACGTTCATGTATCAACCCTTCAATCCACTCAAAACCAGACCCTCTTCTTTTACCTGTTTTTCTTTCGTGAAACGCTCAAGCATACGTTCTTCAGGTGTCAATTGAGGATTATTTTCACCAAAACGCTTATCAACAATACCTCCGACATGGCCTTTATTTTTCATTTCCATCAGCAAGGTCTTTTTACGCTATTTTATCATAACAGTATTTAAATATAAATTAGTGAATTTAAGCATTAAACAGCCACCCCTTTTATCAGTACTCCTTTTTTTATAACACTTACGTTTTCCTCGCCGATTTGTTTATTTAATGCTGGTTTTCCGCCAGTACCCTTTACTTTACGGTTGAGAACATCGAATTTGGTACGTTCTGTCTTGATTTCAAAAGGATTGAATTCATCTCGAATCACACTAAGTTTATCAGCTGTCGAGTTTTTACCAACTTCTGTTGGTACACCACGCTTTCTGTCTTTCCTTGAACGACTGGCTTTTGATTGTTGACCAACAACACCAGCGGCTGTGAGTGATTTTCGAAGTCGTTTTAATGCTGATCCGCCGGATCCTTGTTGTTTCTTTGTGGCGGGCATGATTTTTTTTTTTGTTGATCGTAAAGAAAGATAATATAGAAAATTTTTTGTGGCGAAAAAAAAAACGTTGTCAATCGGATTTTTAAACTAACCCACATTTGGAATTCCATGTGCATTGCGAACAACCTTTTAAATAATTCATTTTACTATTTACTTCGTTCAAATATCAAGAATCCAATGTAAAGATTTAATATCTAAACCTTAGTAATTAATAGAAATAAAATAATAAATTCAATCATTCATATTAACCAAACAGTTACGACATATACACCACCAGTAAAACATCTCAAAATATGATTCATCCATTTTTTTCTATATATTAACGAGTTTTAGTTATATTTTTCCCATTATCTCTAATATAAGTTGCAAAGAAGGGTATTTATTGGTCAGATATTTCTAAAAGTCCTCAGATTCAAACAAAACTTCACGTTCGGCACGCACATTGCCAGCCGCAACAAGATCCCATTGCTGATTTAGGTTATGCTCCAGTGCCAATTTTCGATGGTATAAAATTACTTTAGATCCATCTTCAGTTAAACCACCTCGAATATCCAACACCATCTGAGGATCAGATAAAAGATAAATCATACCATCTCGTCCCTTGTAACCCCACATTTGATTTTGTGCGTCCACTACTAATTTTCGATCATATTGAATTATAGGTGCGTTATCTTTTATAGCTCCTCCTCTTACATCAAGTACTTTGCCAGAATTCTTGTTGATAATGAATCCATCCTAATTCCATGACCACAGAAAGGTTTATAATCACATCATCAATATTTGTTTCGCATTTATATATAGCACACATTCACCTCAACTTCATTATATACTTACTTGGTAGTACCATAGTTGATTATCTCGATCTTCATTATGTTTTGGAGTCCAGATCAAAATCTTGGTGTCATTCTGTTTTTATGATTGCGTCAACATTATTGAATTGAATAGGTCTTGATTCCAGTTTCATTAATGAAAGATTCTTGTGTTTTCTCACCTTGGTATAACCACCATCCACTGTAATAAAGGTAGAAATGAAATGAATATTTCTGCTCCAGTAGGTTCTTTTTTCCCTTGTTCCTTATACCACAACCCCATTTTTCATACCGTCAATGACTTTTCCATTTTGTCGTGATCGAATGTAAAAGTAACCTTCAGGGAAATCGGACATATATTAAATAGGTAAACAACAAAAAAAGGAAGAGAGACGTAAATACCTGAAACGTGAAGTAAGCAGAGAATTTAAATTCATTACGCACCACGCCACCACCAGTGACCAAATGGTCTTTTTAATTAGCACCAATTAAATAATATCCTTTTCTTTGGATTTAATGCCATTGTGAAGAACGAATGATTATTTTTGCGTAACGTATCAATCGATTAATTACTTCTGCGCTTAGTGATCCAGATATGTGTTGAGACTCTTGTATGTATGAGAAAAATAACTATAATATATAAATAGTAAACCGAATGCTCCTAACTCCAAGTACCTATAATTTGCTATAATTTCTACTGTTGTCGAAGTTCTTTCAAACTTACGTATACTATATAATTAGATAGATTTTTTTTTTGGTATCTCTTAAGAAGCATTTGATAGAGAAACAAATAGGTAAATAGTTCATTTTTTAATTGCAGTAAAGAGTTATCAGCGTGGTCATTCTTATAATTAAATTTTATCATCTTCATAACCATCATGATAGAAATAATAATCCTCCAAGATGTTTAAAGAAAATGCTGTACCCACATCTTCCTTGATAGGTGATACAAAGAATTCGAACAATTAAGTATAATTTATTCCTTGTTATATTATAGATATATACATATTCGTTATGCATCTATATAATTTTTCTTTTCATAAGCTTTCAGATATCATCCTCAACATCATCATCGAAAAATAGGAAGAAAGTTATGTCGATATTGGAAGAAAACGTAGCATTCACATCCTCGTAGGTAATTCCATGAATACGATGGAGATCAAGATACGGGCCAATCTCCATAGTCTAATTTCGTTGGATCGTAGTCTAGTGCTAATAAACACCACGCACTTATGCAACTTGTTTTTCCATTAGAGTAGCAGATGCAGGTCCAATAGTACGTTCGTTCATAAGAACGACCACTTAGAATCCTCCACTGGAGTTAGTATCAGATAGCCACTTATTTGATTTCTTCCAGATGAGATCATCCGGTACACCCACTGTAAATACATTAAGGTTAACAACGCATCTCTGGATAATTTCATAAAAGTCATTTAAGCTGTATTTTGGAAAAGAAGACTAACGAAATTTTGGGGATAGTTGCAGAAAGTTTACAAGGTTCATTCACTGTAGAATCAAAGCTTATTATTTCGGCAATGGTGATTTTTTGGTAGAGTATGAGTAAGTTTATTTATATATAAAAAATGATGTATAGTAAGTACTAGAATTACAAGCGGGTAAATGGATACATTATTTTTCTGACTTTATATAGTTGGATGAATAAAAAAAATTATGCTGTCAATTGATTGTTATCATTATTATCTGGTATTGGTTGATTTGGAACACGATCTTCTTCATTACGAGAAAAGTCGTTTTCTTCCATCCATTTTACATCAAACTGTCTATACTTGCGACGAAAGATAAAATAACTAATTGCACTAATGACACCTAATACGGTATTCACGGTAGCTGATACAGCAGTACCGATGCCCACGATCTTATCCAATGGTACATCAGTATAAATCATGGCGGCTCTTGCACCAAAAATAGCCAACAATCCAAAACCCCACATGGCCGTCAAAGTATAACTAAAGGTACGGTAAATCGGCATTTCTTGCCACATAAAATCAGGAATAGGCATTTCTTGAGGATGTCCATTTTGATCCACCCATTCTTTGTTTGGAAGAGTCGCCAGGAGTTGCCTACCGACCAAATGGGTTATTGGATAAATGGTAAACCATCTTGTTGATAGTGGAATCAAGGTCAAGAAGAACATTAATCCAATCACAGCAGTGACGAAAGAATCTTGTAAAAGGACAATGCGTGCGTCTCCTTGGATTGCAGCGAGAGCTCCTGAAACAACAAAAGATAATACAATAATGCAACTAAGGATATCAATACGTCGGTCCTTGATAAAAATAAAGATAGTTCTAAGACTGGGTGGAATACCAGATACTATCAAGGCAATGACATCCGTTGTAAATGTACGGAAACTGTAATAGATAGCTAATGGTAATGCTACACCAACAAAAACAAGGATAATAACACTACGGAATTGATCATTCTTGAAGAGTCGTTTTAATCTGCTTTGCTGTTTATGATTTTCATTATCTTTTATTATCATTAATCAAGAAGAAGAAGAAGAAGAAGAAGAAGAAGAAGAAGAAAGGAACAAAGAAATTGTGGTAATATAAATAAAATTTCTTTCTGACACGTTTATGCGTATTTCCAATAGAGGACTCTTTTTATATAAATTTGAGAGATCATGAAAACTGTGTATTTGATTTGATTTTTCATATAAAAGTCAATTGGTTGTACAGAAACTGTATCTTGGCTATCATCATTGTATAAACACTTTTACCAAGAATTCTGCTAAGCAAAACCGTAGCATATTATTTTGTGAAACAAAAAAATACATGGTATGAATCATTTTTAATTGGCAACAAAATTGTTAGTTTTTATGTACGTTATAAATAACTTTAACAATTCATCTTTACACTGTTTTTATTAACAATTACTGTACTATTATAGAAATCAGCAGATTATGTTCCTGAGATATGGTAAAAACGCCAACGGGTTTTTGGTGATAAATTAATTATGCACGTAATTAGAAATCAGTAATAAATATCGAATAAGAAGCAGTTTGTTCAATAACAATATTAGGTAATTGTCCTCCAGCTGTTACTATTGCTTTATTTGCCTTTTTATACAGCATCGAGAGGAATACAAACATTATTCACCATGGTATGCCGTTGTCCTCTGCTAAAGCATAGTAACCACTTTAATACAGCTTATTTGAATCTTAATAATATATTTAATAAGGACTCCCTTTTGATCTTTTAGTATAAACGGATTCTTGAAGTTAATTGAAGGGTTTTGTTATTGGGTTGTTGTTATTGGATTAGCTTCACAACACACCAGTTAAAATATACATATTTTAATCGCCAAGCCTTTTCTGTATAGAATTCTTATGTCACACACTGAAAGAGTTTAATAGAGATGCTGCATCATCCCCGATCCTACTTACATATCTAGATTATTTCTTGACACGTCAACTAAAAAAAGTTTGTTTACAGCAAATAGCTTTTACTTTTCATATAATTTCTATTCATAAATTATGTAATATATTGGGTTATTAAAGATAGATAGCTATTTAGTATAAATGTGTTAATACGAAGATGGTGGTTATAAATTTTATTTCGGCTTGTTTGGCGGCCAAGTGTCTAAAAATGGATGCTTGCGTGCTTTTTTTTCGATTTCCGGGTGCTTCATCCGCTCCCATTACTATTTTTTTTTCTGAAACATCATAGATCGCATTGATTTCAGGTACACCTTTTCACGTCAATTCGATATACAATGACTTCTTTTTACCAACATATCATTCATTCTACGAGCGCAATTGCTGTTTATTCCAGATAGTTTCAAAGTGAGAATAAAATAGGCTTGATAGTAAGCAATAAATGCAGATCTGATATGTCAGGTGTTACAAGACGTCGTGTGATTGGAGGCTGCGCCTTATACGCTAAACTTTATACTTCTAAAAAAAGTCTCACCCTCTAGCCCGAGTTACGTTTTACCTTTTTTTTTTTTCTTTTTTATTCCATCTCACACTTTTAACAAAATGAGTTATCAACAACATCAACAACAATACGGTTCTCCCGCCCAAAACTATCAACAACCTCCTCCTGGTTATGGTGGTGCTCCTGGTGGTCATCCTCCCCAACAGCAACAACAGCAATATGGTGGTTATGGTAATAATAATAAAAAGATGGACTAATTGTGTCAATCTGGAGAATGAGAATGAGGGGTCATATGTCATTAAAGAAAATACATAATAATTCCGTTTATTTTCACTTTTTTTTTTTTTTTTTTAAAAAAAAAAAGGCCAAGCACCCCCTCCACCAGCTGGTAATCCTAACCAACAATTGTGGGGTTGGTTCAAGGCTGTTGACACTGATAATTCCGGTCAATTGACTGTTGATGAGTTACAACGTGCTTTGATTAATGGTGACTGGAGTCCTTTCAATATTGAAACTGTTCGTTTAATGGTCGCCATGTTTGATAAAGGTAAAAAAAAGCAGTAATTGTATTATTGGAAGATGGAAGAGGGAAGCGGAAAGGGATGTTTTGAGTTTTATGCTTTGGGTTTTGTCATAGAGTTTGTCTGGGTGAAATACCTTTTTTTCTTACGCATTATGTTATTTATTAGATCAAACTGGCACCATTGATTTCCAAGAATTTTCTGGATTGTGGAAGTATATTGAAGACTGGAAGCGCTGTTTCCAAACCTTTGATGCGGATGGCTCGGGTAGCATTGATCGTAGTGAAATGGGCAATGCTTTAAGAACCTTTGGATATAACCTTTCGGATAAGTTCATCAACCTCTTGATCAACAAATTTGATAAATACGGTGAGTTATTGATTTTCATTTTTAAAAAAAGTCTTACTCCCTCAAAGTGTCCCAACTTTTTTTTATCTGTCATGATGAGAAGGAGAAGAGGAGGAAAAAGAAAGGAAGAAATAGACCTAGAAGAGAGGAGTTTGACTTATAACTATAATATTATTATATGATAAAAAAAATATTATAAAAAATATTATATAAAAAATATATATATAAAAAACAAAACTCACACAGGACACTGGAGTGCAGGCAAAGGTGATGTGACATTTGATAACTTTGTTCAAGCATGTGTCACTGTCAAGACTTTGACGGATTCGTTCAGACAATATGATACTGATGGTGATGGTTGGATCCAAATCAAATATGAAGATGTAAGTTCCTCAAAAAAAATTGTTACACATATGGGCCTTTTAATGTTTAATGTTAATCTGACCGCAAATCGATTGATTCGTAACCATTCTTATCCCCATTCCTTTTTTTAATATATTTATAATAATAGTTCTTGGAACTTGTTGTACGCCAGCGCGGTTAAAAAAAAGCAAGGAGAGAAACAAGAAGAGCGGGTATTTTTTAAAGAATTAAAATAATCAGCATTCATCATCATCATCATAATAATAATAAAATAATCACTTTATACGTATAAAAAATAAGAAACATGAGGAAGGAGTTGTGGTGTTGAAAATGATAAAAACAACCTCCTTGTTTACCTATTTTGGAATTTTATAAAAGGAAAAGTTGGGTAGTTTAATTCATTTTATAATAATGTCATGGTAAGCTGGTGGATTTGGATGGGGTTAGGGTACGTAACTGAATCTATCAGGCTGGGTAATATAAAGATGTGCACTGTGCCATGTTGTCATATAGAAAGAAATAAATTTATGGCTGACATGTGAGTCTTTAATCTTCATATATTTAAGTTAAAAGCCTAAATGGGGTAAGATATTGCTGACATTATGATTTTCTGTTCGTTTTCCGTTTTTGCAGTAAATAAACATGATGGAAACTGAGCCCGTGCGTAAAAGATATATATATCTTAGTATTTTATGATGGCTTCCCCCATTTAATTCCCACCTCTTTCTTTTTTTTTTTTTTTTTTTTTTTACTTCCTTCCTTTTCTTCTTCCTCTTCTATTATATCTATATACACATTCCTTTCATATCATGGAGGTAGTCCAAGTACAACCTAGAGACTCTTACCTTCATTATATTTATGTACCATCCAAAGGTACTGCTATTCGTTGGTCTTTTACAACAAAACGCAATAATATCTCTTTTGGTGTTTATCGAAGACGCGGTCAAGCTCCTTTACCTTCTTCTTCCGAGATCATCTTTCGTGCTCAACAACAATTACAACAACGGCAACTCTCAGCTCCTCCAGGTGAATTACTTGCTGATAATGGTAGCTCACGTCGTTATATAGGTAACATTTCATTACGACATTGAAAGAAATTCTGTTGTTAAGAATTCATTACATAATAACCAAAGGAATAAATATATATAATAGACGATGACGAGTCTGAATTAAGTGTTGGTTCTGGTGCCACGAATGCTGCGGGTCGACCTCGTGCAAAGTCTGTAGCTTCCACCAAATTAAAAGAACAAGGATTAGACGAAATTATTCCGATTCAACACATGAATTCTAGTAGTACCAAGATTGAGGGTACTTACGTTGTTGAAGAACCTGGAAATTATGTCTTAGTATTTGGTAAGTAATTATTTCTATATGAATAAAAAAGATCAACTGTCAAATAATATGATAAAAAATAGCAAAGATCCAGGAACCCAGAAAAACCTTAATAATTAATAAATACATAATCAAATATGCCTTTATTTAGATAATACTTTCTCAAGAAATAAGGCAAAGACTTTAACCTTTTCAGTGGCTCTTGTGGATTCCAACGTCAAGGCCAAATTATCATCCAAGCAACAAAGTGATATGTCTGGTTGGCTTCTTAAGAAAAAAAGAAAGAAAATGCAAGGTAAAAAAAAAATTACGTGTGAGAGATAGGGAAAGATTTGCCAAGTGGGATGGGCTTGTGCATCCATATAATTGCATGAATTCGAAATGGCTCACTGCCAAGATTACACAAAAAAATTATAGGTTGGGCCAAGCGTTGGTTTCAATTATCCCCTTCAGGTGTGCTTTCCTATTCCACTTCTCCCAACAGCGTGACGCGAGGATCGATCCAAATAATGTTGGCCACCATCTCATCGAACCCTGATCAACGTTTGATCCATATTGACTCGGGTACTATGTTGTATCACCTCAAGACATTAACTACTGAAGATCATGACAAATGGACCACTGCTTTCCGTGCTTATCGTTCAGGTGGATCTATTGAAATTCAAAATGATTTGCCCACCGCAGCTAGTATGATGGAAGATGTCAATACCAGTAATCAGCAAGACAATGTTGAAAAGGGCGTCAAGAGTGCCGCTGCTTTACGTAGCAGTGTCATTCGTTTGGGTGACAATATTGATGTCCTTCGTGCTCTTTTGGATCAATTATCCAATGTACCTCAAGTCAAGGATTTGAATCAAAAGATATCAGCTTTGAGTCGTCAATTAGAAAAGGATCAAAAGGCTATCCAAGCCAATGCTGATGAACAACAAAAACGCTGGGTTGCTTTCCGCAATGGTGCTCCTCCTGGTGCTTCTACTGTTTCTTTGGCATTACCCAATGGTGATTTGGATGTGGATGGTTCCAACCGTGATAGTCTTCATCGTAGTATCAGTGCTCGATCATCTGTTTCTGAACAATTCTTTGACGCAGAAGATATCATTTTGAGCGGTGGCGATGATGATGGTTCATTCGGTGGCGAAGAAGAAATTGAAGTGAACAATGAAGATAGCAGTGACGATGATGATGGTAAATATAGCTGGATATTCTTTTTTGTTGTTATGGGGGATTTATTTTTGTACTTATTCTTTTTTTCTCTTTTATCTTTGTAGAACCTGAAGTGAGTGCTCACGATGAAAGTGAAACTTTGGAATTAAGTATTGCTGGCGACTGTGTCCGACGTAATCGATTGCCTTCTCATGCTGTGGGTGATGTTGGCTCCGCCCTTTCTGTCTTTAGAAAGAATGTTGGCAAAGATTTATCCACTATTTCTATGCCTATCAGTATGAATGAACCACTTAATATGTTACAGCATGCTTGTGAAGATTTGGAATATTGTCAAGTATTGGATAAGGCTGCCACATTATCAAACTCGATGGAACGTCTTATGCATGTTGCCATTTTTGCTGTATCTAGTTTTGCCTCAACACAATACCGTACTGGTAGAAAGGTAAGAAAAAAATTCCCCGCCTTTTTTTTGGCTGTTGGCTGCAGGTGACACTGCTTAGCAGAAAAGAATTGGGATATTAAAATATGATCACCTCCCACATTTGGTTCTCTTTAGCCGTTTAACCCAATGATGACCGAAACTTATGAAAATATTCGCCCTGATAAAGGATTCCGTTTTATCGCTGAAAAAGTATCTCATAACCCATTAATTATTGCTGTAAGTATATATTCCCCCCTTTTTTGTTTGTAACGTGCAGTTTTTTTCTTTCTATCCAATACGATGGTATTAAACTGAAACTATTTTTTAAATAGGCACATGCTGAAGCAAAGGCCTACAAATACTGGCAATGTACTAAGATTAAGAGCAAATTCTGGGGTAAATCAATGGTAAGTACACTCATTATCTTATGGGAGAAAGCGAAGTTAAAACACTGAGATGTAATCGATTAATCTTTATACTTTATAAATGTATAGGAATTTATGACTGAAGGTGTGTTTAATGTCACCTTAACTGGCCACGATGATCACTATACATACAATAAACCATCCAGTTGGATGAGAAACATGATTGCTGGAGAAAAATACTTGGAAACCGCTGGTGAAATGCAAGTCACCAATCACAAAACTGGTGAATACGCTACTGTATCCTTTAAAGAAGGTACCGGTGGTGGATTATTTGGAGCACCTACCAATCGAAATGATGTTATTGCCACATTCTATGATAGCAAGGGCAAGAAATGTAGACGTATTGTAGGCAAATGGAGTGATAAATTATCTGAAGAAATCGATATGAACAAACGCAAGTTATCCGTTCTCTGGAATGCCAACCCACCAGGAATTGAAGATTATGCCAAATACTATGGTTTTACTCGCTACTGTGTTGAATTGAATGAAATTACCGATCTCGAACGTGACAAGATACCTATTACCGATACACGTAATCGTCCTGATCAACGTTTATATGAAAATGGTTTGGCCGATGAAGCTGATGCAGAAAAACAACGAATAGAACAACAGCAACGTGAACGAAGAAAAGAATTTGAACAACAAGGTGTTGTTTGGAAACCAAGATGGTTTGCTCTTCAAGAAGATGAACATTCAGATCCATTGTTTATTCCTCCTCCAGAAGGTGAAACAGCATCCACCGGTAAATCTTTTCAATACACCGGTCAATACTGGCAAGCACGTGAAACCGGTCAATGGCCTAGTGATATGTTTGAATTGTGGTAGATCCCTTCTTCCCTCCGTCACTTTTCTTTTAAATACATTTATACCTCTCAACTCCTTTTACATCTTTCCAAAATACAATTTTTGTTCGTTCTATTTTTTTGTTGTTGGTTTTTTTTTCAGAAATTTTGAATTATAGAAATATTATTATTATTATTATCATTATATTTTTTTGTACAAGCAAAATACTATCGTCTTTCTCCTCCATAAAGTTTTTTCACCACCTTTTTTTAGTAATCCTACAAAAATAAAAACACAAGTTATTAGAAAAGCAAAGTTAACAAAAATAGATATCCTTGTTTTTTAAATACTTACTGAGAATCGGTCAGGCATAACAACAGGTGCGACGAGGGACCAACCATAAAATATATGACATAACCATCCAGAAACGATCTTGACCCAAACGGCGGTATAGCTTTGTCCAATACGAACAAAATCACCATCTTCACCAGTACCTTCCGTGGGTGGTTTGGTATCATCCATAGAAATAGTGTTCCAGTTCGTCAGTACCATGGCAATATACATGGCAGCAATAGCAAACACGAAATGGAAGAAAGAATAGTTATAGACTGATCCAAAACGTTCATCATCCTTATCATCATAATCATAATCATCATCGTCATCATCTTCATCTAATGCTGAGCGTGGAAGTGCACTATTTTGTAACGTAAATATCAATATAACACTTTTTTTACCAATATTTTTTTTTCAAGATGAGATTTTATATACTCTACCCGCTTTCAACAGCAGCGACCAACCGAGCACGAGCTGAGCCATCTACACTCATTCTTTGAGCACCAGCATCTACTTGATTTGCCATCAACGGCACAGCACTTTCAGTATCCAATGGTTCATAATTTTGACGGCGGGTCTTATTCATAAATGCACTGTCTTGAGTAGCAGCACGACTGGTCGAATAAGCAACTGCCAAAAAAGTAAAGATAGCACCAAGAACAATGGATGTGGTTTGTGGACCTTGTGATCGTCGGAGAGGATTGCATTGCTTATCATTAGGTTCATTTGCAACAGCTGATAATACCAAGTAAGTACAATAAATAACAACAATAGATGCTTGAGAGAGTCCTGAGCGAGGATTAGCGGATTGGACTGATGGTGAAATACACAAAATTGTCACCAATAAACAAAGAATCAAGTTGAGAGTAACAAAGAATTGGTTCAATGAACAACCGTTAGTGGCAAAGAAACCATACATTATACCCGTTAGTGTAATGGCACCTCCAAACATTAATAAAGTTCCAGCTAGATTGAAATACAATAGTACCTTGTTTTAGTATCAACAAGCCCTATCCCAAATTACATCCCTTCTGTTATTATTGTTGTTACCAATTAAAATATATTTCCATCGATTGGAATCACTCATTTCATAATTTTCCAAACATCGTTCAGTCCAACTATGAGCAAAATCGACTAATAATACAAGACCAAACAAGATAAAGATGGCAGCACCGATCAAGGCGAAGTAATTACCCCATACCATGAAAAAGCCATTAGGAACGAAAAAGGATGCTGTCACCAATGCAAGCCAAAGAAGTACTTTGGGTCCCCACCATCTGATAACCAACAAGTTAGATAAAACATTTTTTTCTCCCTTCAAATCTAACTTAATCCTCTTCTTTTCGATCCTTCTTATTCTTCTTCTTCCAAACTTACCCATTTTGAAGACTTGCTCTCTTTTGTCGACTATCACGAACACCGAGTAAGAAAATACCCAATAAGGCATGGAAAAGAACAAGTGCAAAACATACACGGTGTACCTAATAGATCCAAAAAAAATATCATCCGTTGAGTCTCTCATACAAATGCATGCATAAAATACGAAACGCCAGTTTTTTTTGTTGTTCTTTGTTGTCGCACAAAGGAAAGTGGGATTACATACTGCAATGATACCGTAACAAGTTCCTTCTTTACATTCCAGTTTCATATAGTCGAGTGTCATGTGTTGTAGTTGTTTTATGGCCCAATTGGATAACATGAGCCAAGCAAACTATATAAATATATATAAAGAGTTTTTGTTATTCCATTTTGAATTTCTAATCGATATAGAATCCTCCCGAGTTTTAAAAAAATATCTTACAATGGAATTTAGTAGAAATATTATCTATATATAAAAAGTAGTTATATCACAATTAGTATCTTTTGTTATTTGATAAATAATTCCGTGTCCATTTATACATACAGCATATCCAATACGTGTGGCAATAGAATTATTACAGTTGCAACTTTTGGAAGAAAAAAAAAAGAATTAATGCCAAGACATAGAGATTGCTATGAAATATAATAAAGCTGATATCTTTTTTTTTCGAGACGAAACACTCTACCTTTTACAAAAAAGTGAACATGCAGCAGCAGAAAAACAACTTGCGATCCATGTTCCAACAGATCCAAGGGCTGGTAATGCTATACAACTTAATGCTGCACCCATTACTGTCTTAAATAGTTTTATGAAATAATATGAAAAAAATAGAGTACAGAAAAGAGAAAAGAGAAAAAGAAAAGGGAAAGATATCCAAATTTGGCATGAACCAACCTAGTGCTGGATTTTAAAAGCTCCAAAGTGCTTGATTCTTGTCCTGCAACACCACTCCAATTAGAATTAATGTTGTTTAACTCTTTCTTATTATCCTTCCAAGATATACAATAATATTATTTGCATGAAATGACATATAGCGAGGGTAAAAAGCAACCAAATTAACCTTATTTATTAGTTATTTTTAACTACTAGACATATATATATGACGGATCACTATTATTATGTTTTAAATAAAAAAAATTGTGCTTCATCCAATCAGTGGGTCATTCCCATTTCTAACTTATAGATCATTTTTACTTTTGGGGCATGCAGCAAGTATTCAAGCATATGTTAGTTGTACCAAAAATTCTGATCCAACCACTCTCTCTTATTAAATCTAATCAAACTCTTCCATTATATAAGCCATTCTGCTATAATCTAAATTGAAACCCGGATTACCATAAAAAAACTACATATATTTATATCATTTGGTGTCATCCATTATCAAGCCATGAAAATACTGAAAACAACTCTTATTTGTTAATTGTTAAGAGACCTTTCACAGTTTGAGAGAAAACAGTAATAGTGTATTTTTATTACTGTTTCATATTTTAATGCTAAACAATTAAGTCTTTTTAACACTATTGCTACGAGTTGGCGCCATAGGGATGTCCCCTTTTGTTGCTCTTTTCCGTTGCTTGGATTCATATTCATGCCAATCACCATGGATATCTAAAAGACTATTTTCATGGAATTATATCAGTAAAAATACATCATTTTAAGTTGATCAATATAATATATATAAGAGGGCTTACTTTTCCGGTGCAACAGCTTTGGGTTCTTCCTTAGTAAAATAATCAAACTCCAATGCCTCTGCGGCAGTAGGTCTTTTTTGTGGATCCATCGATAACATGGCTTCCAATAACTCTAATGCTCCAGGTGAAAGCATGCTAAAATAGAGAAAAAAAATCAGCAACAAATATTGGCCATTTAAAGCCAAGTATAGAAAAAAAAATCAATTTTCTCTAGCATTACCTTTCATACATTTCCTTGAACTTATTAGGGTATTGTTCTTTTGGTCGGACCAGCTCGTACCACGGAAGTTGATTCACAGAGGGCCATGTTTCCGATGTAGGTGTACCCATTGTTCGATATATTAAATCTAGTTGTGAAATTTCATCACTTCCGTTAAATGCAGGTTTTCTTGCAAAAAATTCAACCATAATACATCTGAAAAAAAAATAGTTTGTATTAATGCTACAATTTCTTTTCCCGAATCACTGCCTCTTCTCGTATTTAAATGGTTTACCCCACACTCCAGATATCAACGGCTGGTCCGTATGCAGTGGCTCCAAGAAGTAATTCCGGTGGCCGGTACCATAAGGTAATCACACGGTTGGTATAATCGTTGGATGTATTCTTTTGAAATGCTCGTGCCAACCCAAAGTCAGCAATCTTTAATTCGCCTTTGTTATTGACTAATAAATTTGATCCTTTGAGAGAGAGAGAGAGAGAACGAGGTGAAAAAACCTCAAGTTAATAAATAACATATATTTTCCATCACCCATAAACTTAAAAGAAAACCCGCTCTCATCCTATCCTTTCACTCTACTATTTCCTTACCTTTGATGTCTCGATGCAAAATACCCATTTGATGCAAATAGGCCAACCCTTCAAGCATTTGTCGAACCAAGTACTTTGTGTGGGTAGGTTCAAAGGTGAAATTTGGGTGACTTAATATACCAGATAAATCGTGATCCATATATTCCATGACCATATAAACAGATCCTATATCATTCATATACAAAGTATCATATTAATACCCATCGTTTAGTATGAAATACATTTTCGTCCTTCACTCTGTTTTTTACCTCTTGCAACCATAATCTGCTGTAATTCTACGATTCGTTCATGCTTGAGTCTCTGTAATAGCTTAATTTCACGCATCGCTGTGATAGGAAACTATTCAAAACCAGCAGAGGGTATTATTTAGTAACCAAGAAACCTTCATATTTTTTTTCAACGTTATTTAGAAAATACATACCCCATCTTTATCACCTTTCATTCTTATACGCTTTAATGCCATCAGATTTCCAGTCTTACAATTTCTTGCTTTATATACCTTGCTATAAATATCTAATGATTAGAACTACATGATCCTCTCTGTTCCGATTATCCATATTTTTTTCTAGAAAAAAAATTTACCCATAATTTCCTTCACCCACTTGACCAATTTTTTCAAATAATGTGGATGGATCATCCAAAGTTCGTGAAGGGTAGCCGACATCATCCAATACTTCATCAGGCACACCTCCCATATGATTAGGGCTGAGTGGTGTTTGTTGTGGTATACGACGATCTTTGCTTGTATCAATTTGTTCTGTTATCGACACAGTCAATTGTTGTTGCTGGGGACCATCTATGGATTGTGTAGCTGTACCAACAGTAGAAGGATGTGGAGCTGATGGTGGTGGTGGAGGAGGTGGAGAAGGAGGTGGTGGATGTTGTTGTTGTCGACCATTATCATGAACTCTTAATTCTTCAATACCACGAGAAGAAGAGGTTTCAGGTGTATATTGTGGAAATCGATGCCATGGCCGTATAGGTTTTGGATAATCTTGAGAACCTGGAACAGATTGTGGTCCAGAATGGGGAGGAGGGGGTGGGGGTGGAACAGTTGCGTGTTGATTATGGTGATGATGATGTGTGCTTGGAGCACGACGTGGTGTATAATAGCTATGATGGTAATAGGATTGTTGGTAATAAGCTGTTGATGCAGGATCTTGTGCGTAATAGGATGCATAATAATCATTCTGATATCCATGTTGTGAGTTATAATCCGTCCATGTTGATGCATGTGGTGTTGACCATGGATGCTGACCATGGTGCCGTCCATAGTAATTCCAATGCTGCTGCTGCTGTTGCTGCTGGCCATGATGATGATGGCTAGCATGTTGGCTGTGATGGTGGCTGCTATTATTATGGGAGGCAGGTTGATGTGGTGGCTGTTGTTGATAAAATGCTGCTGGAGCTGTTGGTAATGAAGCGTCGGTCTCTGTAGTTGGTGGCGGTGCTATTGCTTCTGTAGAAGCTGCTTCCGTGTTGATAGAAGTTGTATTTGTTGTACCAGTAGTAGTTGTAATTGCAGGTGCCGTTGCACTTGCTGTAGCAGTTGTTTCAATTTTTGTAGTAGATTCATTCCCATTACCATTATTCATAACTTCAGGTGCAATCGGTGTAGCTCCTGTAGAAGATGAGGATGAAGATGATAATGGTTTTTTACTGATATTTTCTTGGGAACGATATTCATCTTTTCTGCTACTACTGTATCCACGAGACGAAGAATGATGGTGATCCACTACTCTTCTACTACTACTGCTACTATGATGATGGTGATAATAATCACGGTCTCGATCACGGTCTCGATCACGATCTCGATCTCGATCGCTATATGAGGATCGCTCTCTACTGCTTCCTCCTCTTCGTTCTCGACTTGATCGTCGTGAATGAGATGACCGTCTACTACTACGCGAAGATCGTTCATAGTCATGGCGTGAGGAAGAATCGTGCCTTGATGACGACGATGAATAGTGGTGGTGACTTTTGTATCCATCGTCTCCATAATTACGTCGCTTTTCATCTCTATAACTACTACTTGTTCGATGCCGACTACTACTTCGTTGATCGTATTCGTCTCTCGATCGTTTTTCACCTGCAGAAGCACTGCTTGATTTATTATTATCAGATCGATGGGCATATTGAGTTCCAGAAGTAGATACTTCTCCACCACCTGTTGCTATTTTTTCTTCTGGCATACTCGTCGTTGATTGCGAATTTATTTTTGTTAATGTATCTTCGCTTCGTTCTTGATCAACGTCAGCGTTGGTTTGCTCCATAAAATCTCGAGTTGTGTCAAAAAGCTGTTTGTGAAAATAATAATAATGATAATAATAATAAATAGAAATTGTTAGTTGAATAATATACATGATTGGCTTATAAAATAAAACAAGGTTGAAATAATTACGAGCGTTTTTCTTTTTTTTTTCCTCTACGACAATCCACCAAAAAGAATAATAAAGAAGCAACACAGAAAGTAACGCGGTTTGTATGTTATGTGCAAATTATGGAAACAAAGCAAAAAGAAAAAAAAAAGTTGGAACAGCGACCTCTATCGGATGATTTGCTCAGCCAAGTATTGGTGAGTAAACAGCACTGTTTG
This sequence comes from Phascolomyces articulosus, assembly GCA_025677815.1. Lineage (NCBI taxonomy): Eukaryota > Fungi > Mucoromycota > Mucoromycetes > Mucorales > Lichtheimiaceae > Phascolomyces > Phascolomyces articulosus. Next base: position 94,665 of record JAIXMP010000044.1, read on the forward strand.
TTGCTACTTAACCACCATATTATATGAATGGTCAGTTTATCATATTATTTGATGGATAAGGTACACCATCTCAAACGGTATAAGTACTGTGTATGGATCTACCAATGATGTTGTCAGAGGGCAACTCATTTTTCTTCATAAAATAAAGCACCAATTATGCAGATGATTGTTCGAGAATTTTAGGTTGTTCTTTAGACATTCATAGTCCAGTGATTTTATAGCATGACAACTAGTGTATACTTCCAGACCTTCTCTTTATCCTCCTATTAATCAATTAATTCAGCAGTTCCAACCCCCCCTCGTGATATAAAATATAAAAGCATTAATTGTTGAAAATGTAAGCTGCAGCAATGACCACTAAAATGGATCGCCACAAAGAACAGCTGAAGTTTATCAACTGACAAAGCAACTAAAATCAATTTCCCTGGTGCCAATATTCGATCTGTCAAAGTTCATGTCTTTTTCTTTTTACCAATATTGGTTCTAATAAAAATATTATTTTCCTTGCTGTTAAGACTTTAACTAGATCTTGGGTAACTCTGAATAATGCAAGTAAAACGTTTTGCATAATACTCTTGTCATAAATATGCTGGTTCGTAATAAAGTATCATTTTTCTTCTGACCAACAAACATAATGCCCTCCTTAAAAACGTGTCTCTTATTCCGAAGTAAAATCGAAATGACGATTCATTTCAAAAATGTTATAAGTTATTGTTGGATAAAACCATGCTTCTGTAAAGAAACGCGTGTAAATAAGAGCATTGATTAAATGGCGGGATAAATAAATTTTCCCCACAATCTAACAATTGTTATTGCCCAAGAGAGAGATAAGAGGAAAATGTCTAATTAAAAACATAAAGGAAAAGATCGAAGTTCGACCGGTGTCCAAAAAATTGTCGCTCCTCCTCTACCTTTTGCCGAATTTAACGAAGAGTATTAGAAGAGATTCACATGAAAAGCTTCAAAAGGAAGATACCGGGGAACGAAGGTCTTTTTCTTTTTCTTTTTTTTTCTCTTCTTTTGTTTGTCTTTCTTCTTGTTACTATCAGCATTCACTATAAAATATGGCACCTATTTCGAACGAACCCGTCGATCCAAATGCTCCTATCAAACGCAAACCCATTTCATACAACAATTTACTTCTTGGAGCTTGCAAGTATTTAGAAAAATAGAAACGACGCGTAATATCGCATTATCATTATTCGTTGATGATATATAAATACCCCTAATAATAACATTCATTCTATTTTTTATTATTATTAATGATAATAATAAACAGCTCTCAATTTGTTTGAAGTATCAACCCTTGGTCAACCTTTTGAAGTATTAAAAACCCAAATGGCTGCCAACCGTGGGCAATCCATAGGTACTGCTGCTAGAGCTGTATGGCAGCGCGGTGGTGCATTAGGTTTCTTTCAAGGTTTGATTCCTTGGGCCTGGATTGAAGGTATGTATAAAGGCATACGTGTTGTTTCTTAGCTGCATAACACGTATAGCAACGTTCATGTTTCCTTTGTTTTGTTTTATACATACGACGTGATGATGATTAATTCCGACTCGACTTTATCTAAATACAATTAGCATCGACCAAGGGTGCTGTGCTTTTGTTTGTCGCTTCTGAATTCGAATATCGATCGCGTTCTGCTGGTGCTTCTCCATTTATGGTGAGTAATATTGAATTATTATTGGAAAAGGGAATGGGTCGTTTTTTACGATAATCGATAGTGATGATTATTGAACGCGTGTTCTTTCAGTTTGATTGGCTACTTTTCTTCCCCCGTTTATCCCCACATATTTTCACCGTTTTTTTTTGTTTCTATATTAATCTTTGTTTCCTGCTTTTATAACAACTAGTCCGGTATTATTGGTGGTATGACAGGTGGTTTAGGTAAGCAGATTCTGTCCTTTTTAAACACTTTTACTTGTTAATCCTTAGTATGCACATTGATATATGAAAACAACACAATACTACGTGTATTGCTTCCATTAGCCCAAGCATATTCCACGATGGGCTTCTGTACCTTTATGAAGACGGTAGAAGTGACAAGACACAAATCAGGTAAAAAGATCAAGATATGTCATAATATACGTAAATATTCTCCATGCAGAATACTAAAAAAGGAACTTCTACTTTTTCTCTATTTTGTGTAACGTTTGTAGCTGTCAAAGAATCTACATTTAAGGTTGCTTCTGATATTTTCAAACGTGAAGGTATTCGTGGTATTAATAAAGGTGTTAATGCAGTTGCTGTACGTCAATGTACAAACTGGGCATCCCGTTTCGGATTTGCTCGTTGGGCTCAAGACACTATTATCCGTGTCCGTTATGGTGAAGATTCTAACATGAAGCCAACTGCTGTTGATCGAGTACTTTCATCCATGGTTGGTGGTGCTCTTTCATGCTGGAATCAACCTATTGAAGTTATCCGTGTTGAATTACAGTAAGTTTGATACTTTTTTAAAATCATTGTAAACTGATACTTTTTCATTCTCCATTTACAATCATTATTAATTGATTTATTATTATTTTATTCAATAGGGTAAAAATTGTGGGAAAAAAAGGAGGAAATGATTGTGATGGAGAAGTATTCTAATTAGATATTATGGGGTTCTTTTTCTTTAAAAACTCTAGAGTCAAGTCAAGACACCAGGTCGTCCTGAAAAGATGAACATTTCTACAGCAGCCAAATGGATTTATCAAAATAATGGTGTTAAAGGCTTCTATAAGGGCGTTGTACCACGCATTGGTCTTGGCATGTGGCAAACAGTCTGTATGGTCACTATTGGTGATAGTCTCCGTCAATATTTTGGAACAAACTAAATTTTCCCTCCCCCCCTCTCCTTTGATTCTCTCTTGTTATTATGCAACGTATTACCAACATATATCGTAGTTCCATCAATGTCCACTCATAAATATATACATCTGCATATTGGTGATCCAGCGACATCGTATTTTCAATTAAGATTGCAATAATGGATTGTACATTAATATTAATACAAGTTAAGGGAGAATAAAAAAAAAACCTTGTAGGATCGTCCGATTCAACATGGTCCAGATGAGAGAAAAATGTGGTCGAGAAAATCTAAACGGAAATACAGATTAAACATTAACGTTTAGTGTTGTTCGGGCATAGAAAAGGATAAGGAGACATCGTTGTACGAAAGGTCTTAACAGTAATGGTGTGAGGTGAAAAGATATCCTCATGTAGCAATTACTCGAAGTATGTTCCAACATATAATTAATATAACTACTTCTGATCTTTACTATCTTTATAAAATGTTACAAAACTAAAATTTTGTTCGATAGTGATCGGAATATGTTATTGTTTTCTATGGTAATAACCATGATGGACTATGATGATAATGAAATCCGCATATTTTATGTACAAGATTCCTGTAAAATGAATATTCAGAAATAAAAACACTGTCGATCTTTTCTAAAAGTAAACTTTAATTTTAACCTGCGGAACAAAAAGTAGAAAATAAAAACAACTGTCGTTGCATTACATATTTGCATATAAATCATACTATAGTGATATATTATATGTTTATATTTTTATCATCAATTAATTATTTAAATAACATCTTTCGTGATAACAAAAAAAGGTAACAATAATTTTTCAATGGAATATTACTCAGTTGTTGCCTATCTACGAGAATAAAATAATACTACACGGCCACATAACGTAAATAGCTATGCAGGGGAAATGAATAATAAACGTTATAAAGTATGTAATGTATGTATGTACGTACGTATTCAAAAAGAAGGCGGCGCAAAGACCGATGCAACATCTACTCCGATATTATACTCCTTGATACATTTTGCTCTTTTTTTTTCTGTATACTTATGGTCAGGAATTGATCAAAGCATAGAAAGAAAGTAATAATAATGGTGGATCAACCGGAAGTATGAGTGACAGAGATTCAATGCAACTGTTATTAACATCATATACTATTTACCCATAATTCGTTATGGTAACTTCTGGTTTAGTTCTAATTGCTGGATTAAAACTCTATCCTGCAGGTACGAATTACATATTTAATCCCATTTCTAAAGATATTTTTTTTCTTTCTAAAATATTAAGTAATGGGAATTCGAACACTTTTTATCTCTTCTGCTATTGTCGAACCAATGACTGCATCATATATTGAGGCTCATAATTCAAGTATGAAGTCATATTTTTATTGCAGAATAGTACCAGGGTTAGGGTATGCAATATGTGCTCTTATTATTAAATTCAAAATGAAGCCAAAACCATTTTCTTTTACTTATATAAGTAATAATATTTTATTTAAAGAGAGTTTTTATGCATGTAAATACTATTATTCAATGAGGGTGCTAGTATTATTGTTGTTATATCTTGCTTGTTTATAATAAAAATCCAAAGTTTGCTCATACTCTCTGAAGAAGCCCTCGTTTATTATATATCTTCTGTTCCATCATCATTCTTCTTCATTTTTACGGTCAATTCATTTGATTTCTTTTTTGGTGTCATATAATCAATACGAAGCAGGAACCATATGACTATTACAGCTATCACTGAAATAAAGCTTGCCACCATACTTGACATTTTTCCCGCCCCTGCATATAAATAGTTATGTGTAAAGTTAATCAATAAAATGGTAGGATATATAACACTAAACTCGAATGACAACGTCGTAGTTCTTTTTTTTTGGGTCGTAGAGAATAAACGTCTTCTTTGATTGAATATAATTGAATATTCTTTTGATATTAATAACACAATATATGACTTACAAAAAACTGGCGAATCTGTAACAACCCAAAATTTTATGGAGATGAAATTAGGATAAAGGATCCCAACCATGTTGGCAAGTGAGATGGCGATACCTTTTGAATTATAATCTGTAGCATTAAATAGTTCGCTTAACCAAGCCATACTCAATGAGACCATTGTAGTGTTGACACTGATTGCAAATGCCCCAATAATTACAAAGACAACTGGATTGTCCCCGTTATTAACAACAGCAAGTATCATATACCAAATTCCTGCAAAAAGCAGCGGTCCAGCGATATGGAAGGCACGGTTTTTGTGTCTGTCAGAGGACCATCCAATGAGCATTCCAATAATTGCGGCAAATAGGTTGAGAGGTATCTGCATATAGTTTGCGGATTCAGCGGAAAATCCGATGTCTCGAAGGATAATGACAAAAAATTGTACGGGTAATGACTGACTTAAAATGATGCACCCAAAATTAATCATCATTAGCCATAAATAAGGTGTTGCTAAGACGTTCCTCAATCTATATAACATGTAATGATAGTACGAGAAATTAAATTAATATTAATTACAACATTTCTTTAGGGATAGCATAAAATAATATTGTAAATAAATATGCATAGGTGCTAGTTACAAGTTATAATACTTACGTTCCCCAGCTGTATTTATAGGAAGTAACACTGATACCTTGGTTTTGAACTCGAAGTAAGGCCACTTTGCGTTCTTCAGGAGTAAGCCAACTGGTATTGTGCGGAAAATTAGGTAATGTTAAAAAACCTAATAATCCCACAAAAATTCCTATTAACCCCTCTATAACGAATAGCCATTTCCAAGCTGGCAGGTTTCCAACACCATGCATTGTATTGTATATCCCACCAGCAATAAATCCTCCAACTGCCCCCTTTAAAATCATAGATAATCAGAAATAAATCAGTCATATATTTTTAAAAAAAGGGAGGTTACGTATATAATATTGTTTCTTAGTATATACCGAAAGTATGGTTCCTGCAGCATAAAACATGACACGCTTCCCTAACTCTTCCTTGTTATACCAACTACCAAGTAAAAATATTGCTCCTGGATATAATGGCTATATATAAAAATAGGTGCTTTTATAAGTCATCTTGTAATCAAATGAGGATTAGAATTAGAGTGATAGAAGTGTTTCTGACGAGATACTGTAATACTTACAGCTTCCATTAAGCCTAAACAAAATCGAAGAATCCATAATTGCTTATAATCTTGAACAAGAGCTGTTAAGCATACGAAGAAACTCCAAACGATAACAAATGTTGGTAGCGCCCAGCTTGGTGATATTTTGGTAATCACGATATTTCCAGGTATCTGCATTCTTTTATAAATTTCAATGTTACACATGATTCAATATTTCCTTATAATTTACTGCAAAAAAAAATATACGAACATTGTATATCCAATGAAAAATATCGTCATTGACCAGTTAAATACTGATGAATCGAGGTCTAAATCTTTATCCATACCCAATGTAAATGCATTTTCTATATTATATATATATATATATATATATTTATCAAGAGTATTTAATAGCTAAATATAAATTATGCAACTCGTCATTTCCACAAAAATGATGCAGTTTTCTCTATCCGATTGCTAGTGGTCGGTTGTACGAATATCATGTTATTGATAGGACCAGTACAACAGATTGAATATAAAAGTCTTACGTAAATTATTTCGATCCAAATAATTACAAATAGAGGCTAAAAAGGCCCATAATGTCAATCGTAAATCGAGTTTTCGAAGTAAACGTTTTTGAACATCCGGATCAATTTTGGATGCTGTTTTTTTGTCAATTTCTTGCGTATCCGTGATAATAGAACCATACGACTTATTGTTTAACGAGGTTGGATAAAGTATAGATGATGATGATGATGTACTGCTGCTACTGTTATTATTTTGGGTCATGGTCCATTATTGAAGATATGAGATATAAGTAAGAAAAAAATGGCTCAAATAGTTGAATTGAACCTGAGTAGTGGCAATAAGCGCAGAAAAGAAGTGAAAGAGGTGCAGCTTTTGATAAACAGCAAAAAAGTTAAAATTTATTGCCATGGGACTCTCTAAAAAGAAAAGATCATGTGACTGAATATTTTTCTTTGTACCACCACAAGATCAACTGTAATAATAACGTCAACACGCATAAGGAAAATGTTCAACTTATCGTTACATCATCAGTCTTCATCACTGCTACTAAGGATCAACATGAAGTTTTTACTTACACTCATTATTTATGCCTGAATACTTTCCTAATACCGTTTAATATAGATAATAAAGGGCGGTTCATGATCATCTGATATAATAATATATAGATCATTACAAGTAGACATATTCTGGTGGGCAAAACATAAGCGAATGAAGAAAAAAAAACGTGGAAAGTTTTCTATGTTGTTGAAAACTACAATAGTGCATTTATTGTAGTATCAGGTGGTAGATAAACAATGGAGGCATTCACTATAAGGTGATGATGATTATGTACGTAAACGTATTTATTAATTATTAAGATTGGCATACAGGCATGTCTATATTTAGCTTTCTTGGGTACGTATCATATGGAAGTCATTTTTGTTGACATTTAATATTCTATCACCTATATTCAAACAGAAGTTACCATCAATGATGAATAATCTTGATATGTATCTACTATTACAGCCATAAAAAAAAGATATAATCCCTTCTTCTATTATAGTATCGGTATGTTTTAATAGATCCTTCTTCTTTGCTCATTAATAGGTTTCGGTACCATAAAATCAATTCGAATCAAAAACCAAATAAGAATTGTCACTGTCATTCCAATAATACCGACACTCATTCCAGCCAGCTTTCCAACCCCTGATATGAAAATACAAATATATTTGAGAATCAATCAAACTTTGAGCAAGTTCCCATTCAATATGTTCAGAGTCATAATAGTACATAAAAAACATATACAACGTAGATAAGCACTTACTAAAAGTTGGTGCGTCCGTCACAACCCACAGTTTCACATTCAAAATATTAGGTATAACCATACCCAAGGTGTTGATAAACCCTAATAATCATTATGCAGCCAATTAAGTTATATATCTTATATACACAGCAAGAGCACACGCGCACACCCAACCTATATCACAGATGCACATACCTATCGCAATAGCTCTTGAATTATGGTCTGTTTTAAAAAATTCATTTAACCATGCAAGACATAATGATACGGTGGACGCATTACCATTTACTGCATATGCAGCGACAAGTACAAGTGTTGCAGGATTATCACCGTGGTTTACTACCACCAGTATAAAATACCATATACTAACCCAGAGTAACGTTCCAGCAATATGAAATGCACGGTCTCCAGTTCGGTCAGAAGACCACCCAATAAGAATAGATGCCACTGCACCAAAAATGTATAAGGGGGTAAGCATCAAGTTTGCAACTGCTACCGGGAAATCAAGATCGCGAAGGATAATGGCAATATTGTCACAGAGACCAAGTGCAATAATTATACATGTCCATAAAATAATCAAAAGCCATGGATACGGTCTCATTAAAACATTTGTAATACTTGTTGAAAAAAAAAGGTAAGAGAAATGTCATTGCCAATAAATTAGTTATGATAGTATGAATGAGAAATAACCTCATAATAAATTATATATTAAAAAAAATCAATAGTATTGAATACGTACGTTTTCCAGCTATATGAATTTGAAATGACATGAATACCCTGATTCTGCATTCGAGCTATTGCAACTCGACGTTCTTCTACAGTTAGCCAAGGTGTATTGTGAGGAAAATTGGGGAGAAGGAAATACCCGGAAACACCAACCAAAATGCCAATGATGCCTTCGGTAATAAATAACCATTTCCATCCAGGTAATCCACCAGCACCATCCATGGTTTTAGCAATTCCACTTGCAATAAGACCCCCAATAGCTCCTGCTACAGGAATTCCAGATGCAATTAACATATTCCGCTTTCCCAACTCTTCCTTTTTGTACCAACTACCAAGTAATAACATCATCCCTGGATAATATGGCTATTTTATTCCTTTATTAGTAATTTTTGATTTTTCAAGCAAGGTTGCCATTTTTTTTTAAAAAAAAAGGTTGCATAACCTTACTTACAGATTCAGCAAGACCTAATATGAAACGAAGTGGCCATAGTGCGGTATGACTTTTAACAAGCGGCATGAAACAAACCACAGAGCTCCATATGACAGCAAATGACGGAAGAACCAATCGTGGTAATGTTTTGGTGATTAATATATTACCTGGAATCTGTAACCTTTTTTTTAAAAAAAAAAATTAATGATGAAATAATGATTAAAGAAGAACTTTTAAATTTAGAATGATATAACAGGACATACATTGTATAGCCAATAAAAAATATGCTCACTGAAAGATTGTAGGCAGCTGAATCAATATTAAGATCTTTATCCATCCCCATCGTAAAGGCATTTTCTATAAATAATTTTTTACATCACAAAGTCGATAGGTATTTTATATTTTATTTTTATTTCAACTACTCCTGTCAATTACAATTCTTTCTTTTTCTCCACTTACGCATATTATTTCGATTCAAATAATTTGAAAAAGACGCAAAGAAGCCCCAAGCTGTCATTCTTAGGTCAAGTTTTCGTAAGAGCTGTTCTTCAATAATGGGGTCGATATATTGTTCTGTAGTATGATATTCTGGTTCTTGAATAGCTCCATATGTGTCAATTTTTGTTCCGGATTTGCATAGTAATTCTGATGAGACATTTTGGTTGTTGTTCATATAACTGCTGTCACTGCTCGATGAACTATCCGGGTTTATTTTCATAATGATTATTATTATTTAATATTTAAATATACTTATATACAACAACATGTAGGAAGCACAATAGTAGAGTAACACGTTTGAAATTGTTAAAAAGAAAAAGAAAAAGAAAGAAAATAAGATATTATCTCTAAAATAAGAAATTAATGTAGCTCTGTAAAAAATATTTTTCAGGGGCCCTGAAATCAAGTGATAAAAAGAAAGGTTCAGACTGTTGTTCGACATGATCTGCACAAGATAACAGCATCATGCACTATATACTATCCTTCAGTTTTGATAATAATATGTATGTGGTCCATAAAGGTAGCACACTCATATGTCGGTTTTATAAGCTTTATTTTTGGATAAATGAATACTTAAAACAATACGATATAGCTTTACAATTGCTAGATCAATAGGGTATTTTTTTTAATAAGGCCTGCAGAGCTGTCTCAGTTTTGGGGTGAATAACCATCAATGTGATACTTAACTTGACGGATACGAGATTGAAATGGCGATTTAAATGGTTGCAATATCTAATCTTGTCAACGTGGGAAAAAACAGAAAATATCTATTTTTACGTATAGTATTTTACCTAGGATCACTGTCCTTGCCAATAACGTAAACGTAAAAACCACAATGAGTTGGAGAGTAAGAGAGCGATTCTTATATCTTCAACAAGTTTCTCCTCACGTGTTCATTAAACTTGATATTAATCTCATAACAGCATGTTGTTTGTATCACAAGTCCCATGATAAACCCCCATAGTATACATAATACTGCATGATTCATTTCCTGCACTGTGTAATATAAGAATAATATCTATAACAATGCCAATCAATATACGAATTTAAATATTAGTAACAGATACTATACGCATGGTTCCAAGAACACTGAAGGACACCAGTAATAAAATAGATATTAGTCGAAAACAAACTCAATGGTGCTTTATTTATATTAATATGCTGACATACGAAGATCTACCAGAAAAAAGGTGTCAGATGGTTGTATAATTAATAAAAAGCAAACAATGATTTCATAAACAAAACGCTTTATATATAGCAACATGGCTTACCAAATTGACAGAAGCTTACCACTCTGAGGGCAAGGAATACCTTTTCATCGTTGTCACATTTGGCTCCTGAGTACAACAACATACTTTTCATCATCTTCGGAAAGTGTAACCTTGTCTCAACAATCTCCTTCTTGCTAATTTCTCCGTCTTCTCCTTTTCCACATTCACCAACACCATACTCCAAACCATTGTTGAATAATACAAGGTCTGGCCGAATGGATCGAAGTTTGGATGGTATGGTAGATCCTTGTACTCCCATATCTTGGTTGTCAATGAAGTTTGTGGATAACTATGTGTTATTTCTGCACATATTTTGAGAGTAGAATGAGTGGTACTGAATCACATCAGAACGTATTTTTGAAAGTAGCAGCAATAAAAACACAGAATTTGTATTGATAAAAAAAACTTACCTTTTAGTAGCAATCACAAGGTTGTGAAAAACTTTATCCAATGGAGCCCAAACGCTAACAATGAAGCCCATTTCAGAGCCATCTTCCATCTAAACATTTCAAGATACTCTATTATAGTTTTCTGAATCCAGTATTCGTTGTGGTTGGTTTTTGGATTGGGAAGTCGATTTTCGTTCAGTTTTTGGAATAAAAGATCAATACCTACCTTTGCATCTATTATCCAAAGTCTTCAAATCAATTTTAGACCCTTTCAACTAATATTTAATTTAGCATTGGGTGTCAAATTGATATCCAAAATTGTAAAGCATTATAGAATTGTGGGAGCGTACCAATGTTACTTTCAGAAGCCTTGCGTGTTTCTTCAAACATGAAGACCAATATTCTTTAATATTAACATTATATGGAGAATTTTAAACGAGGAAGTCATGGTGGACTTCAATAAAATGTGATAAGCTTGGTTATTCAGTTTCAGAAAGATGTCTTTGAATAACTTTTATCAAAAATGTAAAGTCGTTTATCATTTAAATACAGTAAACGATGGCAACAATTATCTCCATTTGCCTACCTTGTTCATTGCTCATGATGTTTGTTATGAAGAATAGTTCTGAAGAAAACCTGTTTTTATGCATCCACAATTGAATCTTATTTTATTGTCTTTTTGAGTCAAGCGCAGCTCACAACCACACCTTCCACTTGTTTGAAAGAACGCCTAAAAAAAGTCACCATACACCAACGGACGCTTTCATTCTGCTAAACATGGTCATCTACTGTAAAATTTGGAGAGTACCAACCAATATACGAATTTAAATATTAGTAACAAATTATTATACCTGTAGTTTCAAGAACACTAGATACTGCTCAATTGAATTGTTTGTACCTCAAGGATACCAGTAATAAAATAGATATTAGTCAAAAGCAAAGGCTACTACGTACTCAATGATGTTTTATTTAATAATATACCAGTTAGCATAATATTAAATTTGCCTATTTTATAGTAATTGGAGTATCTTTTTGCACATTATAAGTTTGTTTTAGCTGCACTTCATTCTCTCTCTTTGGTATATAAACACCTGTGCCCTTGACACTTTGTGGATAAGTTCTACTAGTGTACCCTCAATTGAATTACATGCCAGCAACCCAAGAACATAACAATATTTTAGAACATAACAATATTTTAGAATAAAAAGAGAGGCGGTACAATACATTCACCATTAAAAAACGACGGGGTAAGATATATAAGTACATCAGAAAACATGATTACAACCCATGAGATTGTTAATCAATATTTGTATAGGTTTGTAAGTAATATGTATTTAAAAAAACAATGATGTGAGTGGATAGGAGTAGGTAAACCTTTTACAATAATGAAAAAAAAGTATGAATAAAATATACAACCGTGTTATTATATAGGATATATGTAATAATGAATATGATATGAAACTGTGAATTATAAGTATGATGTGTATGGGTATCGATGGAAAAAAATATACATAAAAGGACCAGCCTTCTTGGACTTGATGAATAAAAAAGAAACGTAGTATGTGGATACGAAAATGTGGGTATGTGTAGAAAAGATATACATAAAAATGAGAAGAATTGTGTATAAAAAATGGTCAACATGTCAGTTTTTTTGCTTTTTGAAACCAGATTTTTGCAGTCTTGGGAGGATTAATGTCATATCGTTCGTGGAACTAGACTTTACATCAGGTTCATCGTTCTTTTTTTTGGAGGTGTATTCACGAATAACTTTCATGGAATTTTCAACAGTCAGCTATTAAAATAATAAAGCACTCATATTATAAATAAGTATCTCGCTTAACAAAGGTAAATACAAGGAAAAGTACATACCTTCGATTTCAGTACAATTTTCATAATAAGGATAAGACCACCAGGGATCATGGAAGGTATTGTGAAGATTTCATATTTGGGTGTTGATCGGAGACGGCATATATATCCCGCAGGACTGTCCAATACAGATACTGACATGCGAAGATCTGCCAGAAAAAAAGTGTCAGATGGTTGTTTAATTAGTAAAAAGCAAACAATAAATTCGTATACAAAGCGCTTTATATATAGCAACATGACTTACCAAATTGACAGAAGCTTACCACTCTGAGGGCACGGAGTACCTTTTCATCGTTGTCACATTTGGCTCCTGAATACAACAACATACTTTTCATCATCTTCGGACAGTGTAGTCCTGTCTCAACAATCTCCTTCTTGCTAATTTCTCCGTCTTCTCCTTTTCCACATTCACCAACACCATACTCCAAACCGTTGCGGAATAACACAAGGTCTGGCCGAATGGATCGAAGTTTGGATGGTATGGCAGATCCGTGTACCCCAATATCTTGGTTATCGATATAGTTTGTGGATAGCGATGTGTTATCTCTGCACATATTTTGAGAGTAGAATGAGTAATACCGGATCACATCAGAATGTATTTTTGAAAGTAGAAGTGGTAAAAAATTACAGTTTGTATCGATAAAAAAACTTACCTTTTAGTAGCAACCATTAGGTCGTGAAAAACTTTATCCAATGGAGCCCAAACGTTAACAATAAAGTCCATTTCAGAACCACCAGTTTTTACCCAATCAATCACCTTCCATCTGAACATTTCAAGATATTCAATCATAGTTTTCTGAATCCAGTATTCGTTGTGGTTGGTTTTTGGATTGGGAAGTCGATTTTCGTTCAGTTTTTCGAATAAAAGATCAACAACTTCTTCTTCTTCTTTGGCTGACAAAACCATTGATTTATCTGTCATGTAGTCAGATACCAATTCTGAAACCATATTGAACAAATCTTTGCAGGTATCGTTATACTTTTCGAACGCCTCACAGGGGGTTGATTTAATCTCTTCCCACTGCTCGGATGTGAATAATTTCTTGATATTTGGATCATCAATATCCAGAATGAAGGAATGAGATAAGCTATATACAACATTATTTTTGTTAATAATAAATTCGCAAGTTCAAGTTGAAATCCAAGCTCATAGATATAGAGAATTTGTATATTTACTGCTCATGAGTACATGTCAAACCATGTTGGTACAAAATATCTTCTACATAGACACCGTCACCCAAATCCCATTTGCTTGAGTCATCTAAACCTTTAAATGTGTCTTTGTATTCTTCTAGCATTTCGTCGGACATCTCATAAGCATCACCCTTGGAACTCTGAAGTATAATAATTATAATAGAGAGTAAATATATAATTTAATAACAGCATTATATATCAAAAACATCATTAAATACATATATGTATTAAAAAGACTTACAGATGATCGGGAACGTTTGTTGAATGAAGATGATGGGGTTGATGTCTTGCTATTGGTCTTGGGTGGTAAAGGACCAGCTGATGCTGCTTCATCTGGGGTATCGGGAGAACTGGTTGATCCACCACGAGCTTCTGTTTGATTGTTAGTAGAATTCACAAAAACGAACGGGAAATATAGGCAAAAGCAAAAGCGAAAAAAAGAGAATGAAAAAAAGATACCTTTCAATTTATTATTCAAAGTTTTCCAATCAACTTTAGATCCTTTCAACTAATATTTAGTTAAGAAATTAATTTAGCATGGGTGTCCAAAAATCAAAAGCATTATAGAAATGTGGGAGCATACCAATGTTTTTTTCAAAAGTCTCGCATGTTTTTTCAAACATGCAGACCAATATTCTCCAATATTAACATTATCTGGAGAGTTTTGAATGAGGAAGTCTTGATGGAGTCGAATAAAATGAGATAAGCTAGGTGATTCAGTTTCAGAAAGGTATTTTTGAATAACCTCTATCAAAAATGTAAAGTGGTTTATCAGTTTAAATACAGCTTATGATGGCAACAATTATCTCCATTTGTCTACCTTGTTCACTGCTCATGATGTTGCCTAGGAACGAATGGTACTGAAGAAAACCTGTTTTTATGCATCCACAGCTGAATCTTTTATTGTCTTTTTGAGTCAAGCGCAGCTCACAGTCACACCTTCCGCTCGTTTAAAAGAGCGCCTAAAAAAATCCACCACACACTAACGGACGCTTTTGTTCTGTTAAACATGCTCATCTACTCTAAAATTCGGAGAGTACCTGATTGCCATTGATTAAGTAAGTTTTCCCAGTTACATTATGGCTTTGAATACAAGGAGATGTTTGATTCTGTGGGAATTGTTGGATTTAACATATTTTTATTTATCTAATATTTGATATTCCTTCATTCTTTATATTATAAATAGAACATTATAAAAAATACCCCAAGTCATTGTGTAATGGTTCTGATTCATGGAAACAAGCAAAATGAAGTTTTACTAAAACTCACAGGAAATTAAATCTCAAGGAACGACACTGTTAAGTTGGACTCTCTATCTTTATTAGCAACTATTATAATACTATTACTTTTTTTTTTTATTGAGCTGTGGATGGATTCAGTGTTGCCGCTCCCTTCATTGGTTCCTCTGCATAGTTTGCGACCATTATTACTTTTTTCATTAGAGTTGTGGATGGATTCAGTGTTGCCGCTCCCTCCATTTAGTCCCTCTCCATGGTCTTAAGTGACCAGCAGCTCGAGTGAACGTGTATGAATTCAGTGTTGCCACCCCCTTCATTGGTTCCTCTGCATAGTTTGCGACAATTATTAACTTTTTTCATTAGAGCTGTGGACTGATTCAATGTTTATGATTTTTTATTAATTTCCACGTCTCTTGAATAGCAATAGCCCATTATGCATTTTTTTTAGGTCACAGAAAAAGTACACCCAATTATGCTGCCTTATTTTAAACATTACGATCCATTGCCAAAAGAATCGTTGGCTTGGTACATTAGAATGGTTAGAAGATCTTGTCAAGAGTCCTCTGGCACAATTCTTTCATCACAATGGATAAATATCATTAACTGATATAAATAGTGTTTTCATATCAACACATTAGCCAATTTCATTCCCTTCGCATTTTTTTACATTCATAATTATTTTTTATGTGTGGCTCATTTATTTTAACGTTTGCCTCCTCTCCTCATATCATCATCTATTACTGTATATATCATGATCATCCATTTTTTTAGGGGTAGTAAAAAAAAATTGGTCAAATCACCGTTGATTATTTTACCATCCATTCACTACATATATACGATCATGTTTACATTATATAAAAAAAACCAGCTATTATAAAATATAACTCTTTGAGGAATCATCTGTCTTATAAAAAAAAGGAAAAAGAAGAAACATAAATTTTTATATATAAGGATTATAATTCCTTACGACTTGTTCACCTCATTTTCTAAGTATAAATGCAATTTATAGTATATTGTTGACACTACTACTACCCCCAACCCTGAATTCTAAATGTACATGTAGCGATGATCTGTAAGGTTTTTTTTAACTTTAAATTGTTTCAAACTTCTTTTATTTAAAAAAAGAAAAGGACGATCATCAAGAAAGTTTTATAAAAAAAAAATCTAATTTTCTTCTTGTTTGGATATGAACAAAAAAAAAAAAAGAGGAAAGCGTTCGATAAAAAGGAGGGTGTCATACGACTGTTTACATATACTTCTTTTTTTTGTGGTATACGTAATAATATTAAAGTGTATATGGCTAATGAACAAAGATTTTTGATGAATAACGATAGCTAATAAATGTACTAAAATTCACTCTTTTCACAATGACGGTGATGATGCAATTTATCTCGACGGGCGTTTTGATCAAATTTGTAAGCTAATTTATAAAGAATAAGGAGATACTTTGTTTATAAAGATGAGAAAAAAGAAATTCCATTTATCATACAAAGTTGGTTATTTAATGTTGATATATTACTCAACGTTTGAAAGCTCTGCACCGTTCTTATAGTACATGATGATGTAAATAAATGACGTGAGTAAAGATCACCATACATAAAAAAAAGAGATAGTAATAAATTACAAATAGGTTGTAGTAGAATTATGGAAAGAGGAGAAGAAACAAGGATATGATAATAGAACTTCATAATCTACATACATGATGTTACATACTTTAACAAGTTCTTTTCTGTAAAAGTCAACTATATCATTTTATATGTATTGTGATGTAGTAGTTGATATTCAGTACGTAATTTCAACAAGAATAAGGGGATGTATATTTCCAAGTAGCGTAGTGAGGAAGGATTCTTTTTTTTTTTTTTACCAACAACACCATCTATTTTTGTATGAAGCTTCTATCACTGGTCCATGATAAAATGTGTCGAACTTGTAATAACACGTTGTATTATTATGGGTCATTTTGATGATCAGCATATACATTATTATTTACTTGTTCTTCTCCTCTTCTTCTCATGTCTTATGTAAAGGACTTGCATGATGGTCCTTTTTTTTCTTGCTTGCTCCTACTCTTCTCTTTATAATAACTACCTCCTCCAGATTTTTATCATTATTATTCTTATCGCTACAAATAATTATGTAGTTACGATTATACCTCCTATTTGGATTTTTAATCTATACGCGATTATTAGTGTTCTATTCAGCAATTATTCAGTGCAACCAAGCGCCTGATTGAATAGTAATAACAATAATATCTATATATTAAAGCTAATCTATCTCAATATAATACTTTCTGAAATAACCCTCATTCATTATTCCCCCGCAAAAACATCTGTGCTAGACAGAAAGGAAAGGGAGATGCGTAAATAAAGTGAGATGGGAAGGGGAATTCGTTTATCTGTCATTATTATATTCTTCTGATATAATATGGCTATTCAGATTACTAAAAGAAAGAGTGAGAAATAGTCTTTGTTTTCAATGTTTACGCACAGTGATAACGGATATATTATGGTGCTTATTTCTCGGATATAGGATTCAAGTTACTATTAATACGATTTGTGTTAAATGGTTAGAGATTGGTTCAATAAGTGAAGGAGGAGGAGTTAGAAAGAAGGATTTCAAAAGGGGAAAATAAGTAGTAATCGATGCAAGAAAAGGGACTCCCTGCTCCCCGCACTTTTCTACCTCCTTTTTTTTTCCTCTCTCTTTTTTTTATTGTGATCCGCTCTGTTCATTTATAGAGTACACAATAAAAAGATGAGATGCTATTGGCTCTTACCCAATCGGTTGAAAGAAATAAAACAGGTTTTTTTTTGGAGGGTAATGATAATGGTGTGTTGATCGGTCTATTTCATTTCTCTAATATGCACACGCTAACTCAATAATAATAAATCTATCCACACACTCACATATTTTGACTACCACTTAATAGTTTATTAAAGAGTAAAAATGGGGTCTCTCCTATGCCGAAATTGAGTACACATTCTATGTGTAACGAAAACGAGATGCAAGGCAGGGTTTCTTTACCCATAATGCATTGTATCTTTAATGAGAAATGTTAGTGAAAAATAAATCCATCTTTTTCTTATTATATTGTAGTATATATTTCTATATATAATGTTGATTACAGTACTACATAATAGTATATATGAAAAATACTGCTATATCTTTTTGAGTATGTAAGAGGAGAAGATGATTTTTAAAGCAGAAGAATAAAAAGTATACATAGAATAGGGATAGTGTATATGTTTTTCTTAATCCAGGGATTTATCAAGTATAATTATTGATAACTGATTATCATCCTTTCTATATGTTATCTATTATCGTTGTTATTTTTTTTTACTATAACAAACAACGATATATATTTTTTGATATCAAGGGATTTAATACACCTGCACTTCTACCAGTAGATAATCATTATAGTTTTCCGGATATATCATAAAAAAGGGTAGCTTATAATACATACTATTTTATTGTAACAAAGAGATAAAGGTAGGGAAGATTTCGGAGAGGTATGGTTCATTTAGTGGCAATGACATGTGAGTAAAGTGTATAATCATACGCACCATTAACTTGTTATTGTTATTAAATATATTGAATCGTACCGAGTAAATAATTAACTACTAATATGATAGTATTCATCTTTCTATGTATTTAGGAGGTTATAATATAATAATATATAATAATAGTTAGCCATAAAAAAAAGAGAGATCTAAAACCCTCTTAAATATAAAAAGAGTCAATGCCAAGTGTATGGCTGTTCTTTTCATACCAATTTTGTATAAGTGATTATTGATGGTGAAAGAACGTTACTTGTTCCTTTTATCTCCTCTTTGACACCCCTTTCTTTTTCAACCATTACGAATCCCTCTTTTTCTTTATTTCTTTCTTTTATATCTCCCACTAAAAGTTCGGATTGATCTCCTATTTCTTAATCACCCGTGTTCAATAGCAGATATAACAATAATTTTCTTTTGGAACACGGAAGAAGATTTATCTTAATTACGTGGTCTATCTTATTATTATCATTAGTATTTCTGAGGCGAAACACAATAACCATCATCACCATCTCGAAATGCATGGTTTTATTGAACTTCCTCCTCTTCTCTCTCTTTCTCTTTCTACCCCCTCTTTCTTTTGCGTTAGATACATATATTCCCCTATCAAACCTTTACGAAATCCCAAAAGAAAAATAAGCTCCTAAAACAAAAAAAAAGAGTACAGAAATAATAAATTTGAATATTTAAAATAAAATGATAACTTGAAAGAAACGGCGCGAAAAAGGAACGCCTCTTCTTCTTCTTTCTGTCTTTACAATTTTTATAATTATTTCTAATTCTACACTCAAATAAAAATAACAACTACTTTTCATCTCAACAATAATAACAACTATCGTAAAACCAAACACCATCATTCAATAATAATAAAAAGAGAATTCATCATCATGGGGTGCTGTCAATCTGCTGAACGTGTTCAAGAAAACAAACGAAGTAATCAAATTGATTCACAAATTAAACGTGATCGAGTGAATTTACGTTCTGAAATCAAAATGTTGTTGTTAGGTATGTAATATATGATGATGATGAAAGAAATTAAGAACTCATTCATTCTCTAATCATCATCATTATTATTACTTAGGTGCTGGAGAATCAGGAAAATCAACTATTTTGAAACAAATGAAATTAATTCATGATGGAGGATATACATCAGAAGAACGAGAAGGATTTAAAGAAGTGATTTATAGTAATACAATCCAATCAATGCGAGTGACATTGGAAGCCATGGAGTTATTGGCTATTGAATTTCATAATCCACAAAATGAAAATAATCGACAATTGATTTTGGAAGCACCTCCACAAATTGAAATGATGAGTCAAGAATTAGTTCAAGCATTAGCATCATTATGGGACGATCGTGGTGTACGTGAGTGCGTTCGTCGTAGTAATGAATATCAATTGAATGATTCGGCAAGATAGTAAGTTATCTTTTCATCTATTGTTTATTTTGTGTAACCATTTTTTTCATGCAAAAAAGACTAATTTATATTGATAAAAAAACCTTATTTTTCCAGCTATTTTGATTCCATTATTCGTATTGGTCATCCAAGTTATATGCCTAGTGATCAAGATGTACTTCGATCCAGAGTCAAAACGACTGGTATTACTGAAACCACATTTGTCATTAATCAAATGACATGTCGTATGTTTGATGTTGGTGGTCAACGTTCTGAACGTAAAAAATGGATCCATTGTTTCGAAAACGTTACTGCCATTGTGTTTTTAGTTGCCATTTCCGAATATGATCAAGTATTGGTGGAAGATTCATCTGTGAATCGTTTACAAGAATCATTGACATTATTTGACTCTATTTGCAATTCGAAATGGTTTACAAAGACATCCATTATCTTGTTCTTGAACAAGATTGATTTATTTGCTGAAAAATTACCACGTAGTCCTTTGGCTAAATACTTTGCAGATTATATGGGTGGAAACAAATATGAAGCTGCTTGCCAATATTTATTGAATCGATTTGTTTCATTAAATACACGTGCAGATTCTAAACAGATATATACACATTTCACTTGTGCTACGGATACCAAGCAAATCAAATTCGTCATGGCAGCCGTTAATGATATTTGTCTTCATGATAATTTAAGAAATGTGGGTCTTCTTTAAACCAACTTGGATTTTTATTTTCATGCATGAACAAATTTATCTTTACACACACCACACTTTATCATCATTATTATACCTTATACATACTATTACCTATTCTCCCTTCTTTCAAATTTTTCCATATCTCCAACTCCCCACTTCCAAAAAAAAAAAGTCTCCTTTCCTATTGAACACACACACAGAGTCATCGTTTAACAAATGAAAATAATAATAATAATAATAATAACACACATCTCCTTCATCAGAATAACCCCTGCTTCATATTCCCTTAACTTTATTTTGTATAACATTACCAAAAGGTATATATTTATATATTTATCATCTGTGTGCCTCTTCTCTCCTCTGGATTAAGGATTCTCGAGATTTTATTATATATTTGATCTCCTTTTCCAGCTTCTTTTTTTTTAACCCTTTAAATTTTAATAATATACTTATTCTTTTTTTATGTACAATTAAATTTACAGTTTATTATTTCTTCTTTTTTTTTTATAATATATATATATATCATATCATATGAATGTCACTTTTTTTTTCTTCAGTTCGGTTCATTCATAACAATATCCTCTTCTTCATGTAATGGTGTTGATGTTGATGATGGTATTGTTGGAGGAGGAATTGGTGGGGGTCCCATATATTGATTGGTGAGAAAATCAAATTCTGGAATTTTTTGAATACCTTCATATATATGCACAGGTACTAATAATTTCTCTGTCTGTGCATCTCCTCGTTCTTTTTCCTCCTTTTGTTCCTCTTGATCTATTGATGGGTCTTGTGATGATGATTCCCATGTTTGCTGTTGTTTCAGTTGTTCTTGTTGTTGATAAATATCAAGACCTGATGCAAGTATTCTCTTAAGAAATACTTTGACAATACCAGCAAATAAACTACCCGTCACTAGACGTTGATCCATGGCTTCCACAATATCAAAATCATGTGTGGGACCTTTTAATGTACCATCACGATCTTGTATCATATCATTGGCTATGACTCCTTTTAATCGTAATTCAGAAATAACAGACCAAATCCAATCCAAACGTCCTTCATCTATGTCATCTTGTTGTTGAATCTGTTCTCGTATTAATTCAACTAGTGATCTGCCTAATGATGTTGTTGTTGTTGTAGTTCGTTTATTTTTTTCTTCTGGTACACTGTTCATTGCTTCGGATCCAATATCTACATCCACATCATCATCATCTAAAAAAATGTGTGATATTGTAAAATAGGATAAGTTCTGGTTGCTCCTCATTTTTTTTTACATATCCCGCCTTCTCCTCTCATCTTCATCCACTTTTTTTTTGTTCATTCTAACCTGTAATATTATCCCAGCCTGCAGGTAATTGCTTTAGAAGTTTATCCACACTTGATATAACATTCACTGCTCGTTTTCGTGGATTCCATCCATTAGGTCGTTGTTTACAATGCGCTTCATCTGTACTGTGAGATCCTCGATAACAACCACAGAATTTACAGTAGCCAAAGCCTACAGTATCTTGCTCATCATGTTGCTGTTCATATTGATCGTCTGTATTACTAATATCTGATTTTTGGGGTGTAAATCCATTTTCTCGACACCAGAGAACGACATCTTTTGTGGATAAAGCTGCACCAGCTGATCGTAAGACTGCATCCATTGTATCAAATGCACATTGCTGTACTTTTACACGTAATAGATGAGCTCGGTGCCACTAATAATAAAAATGTTGAGTTATATATATATATATATATATATGGAATATTTCTTTGTTTTAATGAGATTATTTTCTTTTACCTCTAATGCTTTCCGACGACCCACAGACCAACGAAAGTACTGTATTGGTCCTGTGGCACAGGTATAGGGCAAAGCAGATCCGCTTTGAGATGCTGATCAAAGTAATCCATTCATGGTTAGATTTGTTTATCCAAAGACAAAATAAACAAAGGATAAAGAAAAAAAAAAGTAATTTACCGGGACGAATGATAGGTAATCGGCACACACTATCTTTAAGGATACCATGAAGCAAACTCATTTTTTGTTTGGATGCTATATATAATAAAAATGGAACACTTGTTAGATTTTTGAATACAAAATAAAATCATAACATTCATTAATTACCTATGATAGCAGCTTGTTGTTTACTTTCTTCAGTATTGAGCTCGTTGTGAGGTGTTGAATTGGATTGTTGGATTGGTTTAGATGATATATCATTGAAATCTGTATTTCTATCCAATTCAATTTCGACAATTCGTTCTCCACCTAATATTTGACGACCTGAATGTGTGTAATCCAACTATCACAAAAAATGATATTTATAAGTGAGCACTTCGTTTAATTTACTTTTCAATTCTAACATGCTTCTATTAAGTTCCTCTTTGTAATAATAATAATAAACCATAGTATCCAGAATTTTGATTGTTTTTCTTTTTTACCTTGACTTGATGAATAAGATCAATGCTCTTATTACGTCGTTTATCCACAGAAAATAATTGCACTCGAATTGGAAATTCTCCCCATCCAAAACGTGTTAATCGAAACGGTGGTTCTGTCACATCCACCACATCATGAGGTTTATAACTTGGATGTAAATGAAATCGTACACCAGTAATGAATTTGGATACTTGTTGTGCCTGAGAAGGTTCGACAACATAGACCATCCATTTATGTGTAAATTTGTTCAATGTAGGATCCCGCTTTTCTGGTAAGATAAATTTACTGACATTACCAATCACTACTTGTCGTTTAATATAAAATCGTGATCCAATATCTCCTGTAGGTGTTGAAGCAGATGATATCGGTGACATGGCTGCTGCAAAAGACTCCATGATGGTTTCCTTAGGCTGTGTTTGTTGTTGTTGTTGTTGTTGTTGTTGTTGCTGTTGCTGTTGATCATTTTCTTTGGGTGTTGCTGCTGTGGATGACGATGGGGTTGAGGATGTCGTTGTAGTTGTTGTGGTATCGGGTATGGATTTTGATCCTTGTGTTGGATGTGTCGTTGATAAAGGAGGTGGTGCTGGTGGTGTTATGTTTCCATTTTGTACAATTCGATCTGATTCTAAATCCACATCCTCTTCAAACACTTTGATCGATGGCTAAATAATTAAAAATAGCATCAAGTGGGTTACTATAATATAATATAATATTTTTATGCATGAAAATAAAAATAAAACTTACACGTTCTTTCTTTTTTTGTCTGAAGATAATAAATAGTTCCCCCACCAACTCATATAATTAGTAACACACATAGACAAAATGAATATTTCCATAGATCTCTATAGATATGATAGATAAATGGTCACTGTTTCTACATACTTTATAAGGGGTATAGGCATTGTCACTGGACGAGAACGACAAGGATCATCAATAGGCACTTCAGATTCATCCACTGGTGTACCACATCTTATCATCATCTGTTCATAAGGTCCAAATTCTAACTCATGTGCTAATCGACAATGATTTAAAAAACCTTGTCTATTGGCGAAGTCGTCTCGTTTACATGCTGGACATGATAATCTATTTATGTTTTTCATAATCACAAGAATTTTTTAATTTATCTGAAAAAGAAATAAAGGGTAGTGAATCTTTACCTCACATAAACACCGTCAGCTCGTCTCCCATATAGACCATGGCCTCGTTGGACAGCGGTTGATTTATGAAGTGGGCCATTGGGTAAATAAGATTGATAAAGTGCACTTGCTAATGTCGCAGCAGAAGCAACAGCAGCGGATCGTCGCGTATAATGAGGTGATTCTATTGCTATTGATTCTATAGATTCCATGTTTTTGATCAATATTTCATGCTGTTATAATTAGCAACCCTCATTAATACACTATTTACCATTGTCAATAGCCGATTTTAGATCGCGTAAAGTATCCTCTGCTTTTATAATTTCCTTTCGAATAGTAGCGAGTTCACGATGCTTTAAATAAATCTCCAAATCGAATTGGTGATCAATAATATCCAAGATCTTTTTCTTCGTCGCATCGTCTAATATAAATATATATATATATATATATATGTTGTTGAGAATGAGGTTCGAACAAGAAGAGCAATATTGTTTTTAAATAGGTATGTACCTTTTGGTATATTTTCAATCGATCGCATTTACAAAGTAAAAAAAAAAAGGTTATGAAACAAAAAATGGGATAATTATTCCGGATGGAGTTCCGGTTTTTTTCGCATATATATATTTTTTTAATATGACTGTGGCTAATCCATTGTAATTTGTAACTAAACAAATAAATGATTCCATTTGCTAACCTAAAGTCAACAGTTTCATTTGATTGAATTGAATTGTCTGTTATTGCACACCCCCAATAAAGAAGGTAAAAATGATAAAATACGATCATGAAAGTGGTAATATAAAGAGGTTGATATGTATAAGTATGATTAATATACATATATATTATTAATAAAATAAAACAATGGATTCAGTGTATTAGCATATTTCTAATGTGCGTTTATTTATATCTTTTACATGTATTCATTATTTCCCTTTTCACACACATCCATTTCCAATTTCGATTAGAATCGTGGCTTTTGGCCGAATTCAGTTATTGATGAAAGGCCGAAGTCTGATCAAACCTTGAAAGGTCAATAGCACATGTAGGATCTTTGATTTTAAATATACAAAAAGACGTGGTTCGCATTAATATTCACCTTAATGGATATCATTCGTTAAATATGAT
Source organism: Phascolomyces articulosus (assembly GCA_025677815.1). Lineage (NCBI taxonomy): Eukaryota > Fungi > Mucoromycota > Mucoromycetes > Mucorales > Lichtheimiaceae > Phascolomyces > Phascolomyces articulosus. The sequence goes on from JAIXMP010000044.1 coordinate 120,308, forward strand.
ATTGACATATTCATTAATAAGATCTTCTCCCATGGTTTTTAAATTTGAACTCATGGTATATCGTATCCTTTATAATGAATATCCAATATGACATTGAAAATCGTGGTTCAATTCACTGCTTGTCATTTATTTATGGAATATTTTTTTTTATATGTTGAGAGAGGGGGTGTGATCCGGGTCGGACGATAGAGGAGGGGGGCGCCCTATCTGTTGGGGTAACCAGTGAAGTGAAAGGTGACTTATTCTATGGAATTATTGTACAACTAAGTTACATATTAAACAACTTATAGGCCATCTAAAATGCATGCAAAAGTGAGGAGAAAGCTAGGAGCTAAAAAAATAAATAAATAAATAATTAGGACGCCCTTTCCATTCTTCCCTCTCCTCTTTTCCTCTTCTTCTCCACTCTCTCTCTTTTTGTTTCCCTTTAAATAAGCTTTTGCCTTTATACTTCTTTCTTTCCTTCTGATCATCATTAACGAACGACATTATTATACATATATCCAATAGCAAATAATTCATTCAATAATAGAATTAACAATCCTATATACCCTAACAATAATAATGCGTCAAGACAATACACATAGATTTCAAGAAACATCGATTACTAAAGAAGATCCTACTACTACTACGACAACGTCAACAAGTAATCAATCTTCATCCTCTTCTTCATCATCATCAGTAACATCACCAACACCACCACCTCATCATCAGCATCATCAACATTATCGATCACCATCACCTATTTTACGACCAACGCTTCAAACTAGAAATACTAGTACTACGCATATAACATTAAAAGATACTAAGAATTATAATACAATTGCATTTCAACGATATTCAGATTTTTGTGATGATTGTGGCGTTGATGTTTTTCGATTTTGTCACGAACATTGGTGTAAAAACTTTCAATAAGAACATTAACAATAATACTTTTTTTTTTCAAAGGCTTAGTTTTGGCCACGCCATCCTTTTAATGTGTTTATATTTATTTTTTTGTTATATAAACATAGTGGTATATACATTTATATAACAAACAGATCAACTTTAACCCCTTCTCTCTTTCTCTCTTTCTCTCTCTCTATCCTAAACCTTTTTTTTTTATTGCAGCCACATACATGCATCTTTATTATGTACATCAAGTAATCGTATCCTGTATCACTTTCTATATAAGCTACACTTACAAATTATGCATATCCCCCATCCAAAAAAAAGAATAATATGCAATATAATAATCACGACACCTAAAACTTTAACTTCTTACTGTCCTTTTTTTTTTTTTGCCAAAAATACAATATACCCATAACAGCTTTTCCCAATATAGTTCTACTTTTTCATAAATATTTATAATTTAATAATATAAACCTTTTGGTTCCATTTGTTATTTTTATTATTGTCTCAAAATAAAGAAAAATATTACAAGAAAAAAAAAGAAACATATGTATAGATAAAAAAAAAAGAGAAATGTATATATTTATGGGTAGGTGGGTTAGGGTCAGTATATAAAAAGAAAAAAAAAAGGTACAAATAATTATATATAATTTAATGTCGTAAGTTATAAGCTTCAGAAACTCTTCTTAAAGAACGAGAAGTAGCTGACGATCGATCCACACTAGGTGCACTACTTGTTCGTAATGCATAAACCAATTGAACCAATTTTTCTTCATTTTCAGGTAATTCCACATGTCGTTTCTTTGCAAATCCAGTTGTACTTGCTTGAAGAATACCTTTGATTTGTTTAAGACACTTTTGGAAAACTTGCTTGTTTTGGAACGTTTCCCGTTGTGTCATTGATCCTAATCGATAGGTATCAATTTGTTGACATAAATCCGCCATATTGGAATTGGCTCGATTCATTTGAATTTGTGCCATCAATGCTTTCATCATGCCTTCTGCATCCACTGGAGAAAGTTCTTTTTCTCCTAGATTACTTTCATTGCTTTGACCAGAAAGCTGGATCAAGGTCTCAGTAGTCGGGATACCAAGTTCATGCAAGAGAATTTGTGCATCTGGGGAAAGTTTTTCCTTGGACTGAATCTCCGTCAAGAATCCCAAGGTCATGAAAACATCTGCTGCGGTTCGACTCGATTCTGTGGATAACACTTCACGATAAATTGTACGACGTCCAGTAATTAAATGCGTAGCAATCCATTGAGCTAATAATGGAACAATGCTACGAGGTAACATGGGTACGACATCCAAGGCAGAAAGGGAGCATGAGGTGATCCAGTATGAATCAATGGTTGGGTATAATAAGGATGCCAAGAATATCAATTGCTCATATCGTACAGGGTTACTTTCCATATTGGCAATCAACATCAAGTGAGAAGTGCCATTGTCTTCTGCCTTGGTACGTCGAATGACTTTACGTTTTTCATACATGTTAATAATCGTACTGAATTGCTATAGTAATTGTAGAGTAAATAAATGAATAAGAGAAACAATATATATACAAATCTTGTCAAATCCTCTATACCACTTATATGGTTCTTTATTCTTACCTGATCAATATCCCATGTCAAAACAAATTCACGTTCTAACATTTGTGCCAAGAATCGGAAACGATCCATAAATTCATCCTCAATCACCTTTTCTTCAGTAAATGAAAGATAAACAACTGCAAAGAAGGCATCCAATAAGAACACATCAATAGCCTAATTTATATAATCCATCCACATAAGTTAATACGTGTTTATAAATATAAAACTTCATATCCAAATATATCCATTTGTTATTCTTACCTGATTGGCATAATAGGAAAGTGTCATGACATTATCAGCATGATCATTGACACGAACATTGGTATCATCTGTAATTTCTTTGCCTTCAATGATAATATTCTTGGTTTCATCCAATAAACGGAATGCATATAAAACAACAGCATCTACATCTTCACCCTCTATAAAAAATACATAGATCATGTGTCATCAGTAAATAAATATTTAGTTGAAATCAAAATCAATATGTTATGGATATTTTCTTCTTACCTTGCCAATCAATTTGGAATTCGCGCATAATAACTTCTGCTCGAAGCCATTCAGCCATATCCTTCATTTTACCTATGAATCACATTACTTTTTTTAGTTCAAAAAGTTTTTTTTTTTTTTTTTTTTTTTTTTTTTGGAACTATTTTTTTGTTGAAAACATACCGAAACAAACACCCCCTGTAGCACGTCCATAAAGAATGATACTTGCTACAAGTGATACAGGTGATACGATTAATGCTTTGCGTTGACTAATTTGAATTTCTTTAGCAATTTTTTTCACAAGAATCGATTCTTCAGCTGGATCATTGACAGAACCACTATATAATATTAAAAAATCTATATTAGTAACTATATAATAATAATAATAATAATAATAATATATTCCCACATTATCCAGCTCATTTCAGTAAAAGAATGAAATAAGATTGCATTACCTGCTTGAACGTTGTAATGATTCAGCAGCATCTTGAATGCTCACCAATGGACCAATACCCATCAAAACACGACCAAATTTGCGTTGAGCATCTGGTCCATCCAACATTCTATTTCTTTTATCCTTGGCTTCACTAGGTCGCATCACTTGAATCGAGGGGGAAGAAGGTGAAGACATGCTGGATTGTTTTGCTAATGCTGGTTGCTGTTGATCCAATAATTCATCCAACAAGTAAGGTAATTCTGGCATATTTTCATAAGTAATATTGATGGGCACAATATAAACGTCTTTATGTATTCTATTACGACCCAATCCATTGGATGCTGTTGCATTGGTAATTGTGCTATCAATACTCATGGTAGGACTGCCCATTGAACTGGGTGTATCGGGAGATGCAGGTGGACTATTGTTGTTGTCAAGACTAGCTACACGCGAAACAGCAGGTGAACGTGTTTGGTTTGATTGGAGTGTAGATTCAACCACCATATCAATTAATCCATCATCATAAGGTTCTTGATATTTGCCCGTTCGACTACGTGCTTTATCAGTGCAAATGGAAAGTGCACCGTGTTCACGAAGTAATACTTGGGTGTAAGCTGCCATGACAGCGGAATTAAGTGGTGATCGTTTATGTTTGTCACGTTTAATATAGTATGCACCTGCAAGACGGTAAATATCGGAAACCGGACCAAGACTTGATAGAGCTATATATATTCTTTGATTAGTCACAGAAAAAATAAGTGAAGCAGTATCATGGTGATAACATTATTAGATAATAATATATTTATATACCTTCATCACAAGCAAATGCTGGTACAGGAAGATGATATCGAATAGCAATATACCATACTAAAAGTGGGTCAAGAATACTTTTGGTGACAGGGACATATACCACTCGTTTACCAAGTGTGGCATGTTGGATCTATAATAATATTATTATATGGTTATTCTTGTCAGCCCCCCTCAAAAAAAAACAATAACTTAAATTATTCAATTTAGTAGGTACTTACACGACGAATACTCTCTTCTTGAATTCGAACATTATCAAACATGTCATCAAAAAGATTCTTTAAAAAGTAACTTGCAAACCAAACAAATTGAAGTTGTGTTCGTTCACTCATACGGACCAAAATTTTCTATTTCAATGCACCCCCCAAAAAAAGAACCAAAATTAGTATTACTTTCCTTTATTTATCTCCTCTCCCCCTCAATTTCCATAACTTGCTTATTTAGACAACTTACAATTGCTTCATTTACAGCAGTTTGTTTGGCTACACCAGCATTTAATGTAATCTATCAAATATAAAGTAAATTACATTAACAATCATTTCCTAATACAAAGAAAATACTTCAAAAAAAGTCCCAGTCACCCTATTTCATTTTTCATTACCTGATTAATGGCTTGGTTCACACGTTTATCATTCAATACGACAATCTTGACACGGTCATCATTATTGCCAACCTTTTTACGCCATTTACCCAAAACCATGCGAACTTCCTTATCCGAATTAAATACAGCACCATCTTGAGACCAATCATCCAAACTATCATCCATATCTCCTAACCATCGTTCATCATCCTGTGGTGATCTTGATGCATTATTCTCCAAGGTCGTCTTGACTTGTGTGACCATTCGTTGAATACGTCGAGAAATTTGATCGGCACTAAATACCACACTTTGTGCTGGTCGATCAATCAATCGTACACTATCACTCCCTTGTGCAAAATCGTAGGATTGCAATGCACAACTCCATCCAGATAAAGGTGCAGGTAATCGTAAATCTTGTTCCATATGAATAAAATAATGAATACCATAACTGGCATTCAAGAAATAATTGACCCAAAAATTATGATCAGCATCTTCAGGTACAACACCATAAGGATCCAATTCGGTGGATTGTAAATAGCGTCGTAAACCTGCAGCATTAACGTCTACGGCACTCGTGGAAGGTTTGTAAAATGATTTCATGGTCCATGATAATTTGGTAGCTTTGTCAATTTGTCGACTGAGACGTTGACCTGATTGACGTTTTCGAGCACGATCCGTAGAAGAAGTAGGAGCGACAGGAGTAGGCCCTGTGGTACCGTTATTGTTACCCATATATGATCGAATGGAATTCATGACAGTACGTGCCCGATTCAATCCCCCAGCGCCTGCGCCTGACGTAAAATAATTCTGTGCTGGTGCAAGATTTACTTTGGTTGCTTTCGTCCAATATTGACGGATCGGTTCATAAGCAATGCGCCAAGGTAAACATCGAAGGTTGGCAGTTGTAATATGATACATGTAAGGGAATACTGCTCCCATGGGACCTTCGATACTAGGAGGTCGAACAGATGTTCTTCCTGAGGATGATGCACGACTTTCCATGGATAAATGGCTTATAGAGGTAGTCATTTCTTCTGTTGATGATCCTGAATCTCTTGTAGGTGTTGGTGCTGTTGATGTAGTAGGTGATGATACAGTGGAGGATGCCGGTGTACTATTACGTTGCTGATCGTTAAATGCATTATAATCTGTAATAGGTGTATTAAAATCACTCGATTTGGGTGGTGTAATGCTTGCAGCGCACCCAAGAATCATTCGTACAACAAAATCAACGGGAACTATATCTGCGTTTGCATTACCACTTCCTGGTTGAATGACTCTTACACCTCTTCCAGTAAGCAATAATGTACCATTTGCACCATTCACACCATCCGCCTATGGATGTACATTTTTTTCACATTTTAGTAAATATAGTCATACAACAAGCCAAAATAAAAGAAAGGCTTGTTAAGATTCCAAATAAATAAATAAATAAAAACATTACCCATCCAACCAAAGGTTCACTTGCGCTTGGACCAATAGGACTAGATCGCATAATCGCAATTGGATATTGATATCCTCCGTTATTCCGTATCCGTTCAATCTCACTGATGATCAAATGCTCAGCCAAGGTTTTAGAAAATAAATATGTGTCAGGATAAAACCGTTTATATGTATCAAATATAGTAGGGAGATCTAATGTTGCGATTATAAACATGTATTGTCAGCCTTTTTTTTTTTTTGCCTTATCCACAAATGATTTCCACAATTTTTTTTCTTACCCTCAAAACTAGATGATAAGATAGTAGATAAAATTCCATGAGGTGAATCTTCTGATGGGATAGGTAATAAATGATCTTCAATAGCTGATCCAGACGCCATTTGTAAAGGTGACATATGGATAAATGCTGCAAGTGTCATGCATTCATTTGCCAATTCAATAAGGTTAAGTGTTCCCAATACATTGACCTATATATATTATATTAATTAATTTTATTATAATGACCCTTCAATCCATCACTACCTACCTTTTTCATCTTTCCCCCACCCCTTATTTTTTTTAAAAAAAAACAATAGCTTGGTTCTCTCCCGTTTATTTACCTTAACGGCCATATCAAGTCTTTCATTTCCATCCACAGTTGCACCACAATGTAAAACAATATTAGTATCTTTGACCAAAGTTTTACGATCTTCATCAGAAAGACCTAATCCTGGCATAGCTAAATCACCTTCGATAGCACATAGTTTATCTTTAATCATTCGGTCAAATAATGTAGGACCCATAGATCGACGTAACGCCACAAATGCCTAGACAGACCAAAAGAATCTGTCAGTTTGTTTTATAATAATAACTCGGGATATATAAAATATAATATCTTCTCCTTTTTTTTTCTCTGTCGTTTTTCTCCCCCCCAACTCCATATTTATTATACCTTATTTGTCAATATATCTTCTTTAATACGTTGAAATGCTGAGCCTGGACGACGTTGGCCGGAACGTAATAGAATAAAGATTTTACGAACATCAAGTGAAAGTAATTTCCATAATAAAGCTTTTCCAACAAAACCAGTAGCACCCGTGAGTAAAATGCACTTGTTATAATAAAACTCTCGTATATTTAAAACAGGCTGATCTTGTAGATCGTCTTGTCCCGCTGTTGTTGTTACTATTGTTGATCCCATAGTACGTTGAGGCCGTGATGGTTCAGGTGTTGGTGGTTGTTCCTGAGCATGAGAAGTATTGTTCTCTTGTTCTTCATGAACAGTGGAGTCCTCATTTTGAGGTACTTCCGGGAAATCGGCTGGTGTTGTATTTTCTGGTGTTGATTCCGTTTCATACATATCATCTCTATCCAGCGCTTCCATGTTTTTTACAACGTCAAATACAGTTGGGGATGGTGGCGGAGAAGGCGTCACAGGACTTGTCATTGGTAAGTCTTGACTCTCAAGTTCCGGATTGGTAATAGAAATAGTGGGAACTTCAGCCATTTTATAAATTATTCATTGAAAGAATGGCAAAAAAAATAGTTATCACCAAAAGAAGAAAGAAAAGCGAAAAAAAAAGGTACCAGCTTTTTTTTTTGGTTCTTGTGTTCTCTTTCACTGCGCCTTAGTCGTACAAGCTCACTTTCGTTTACTCCGTTCCAGCTTGTTCCGGACCAGGCTTTTTTCACTAAGTCAAATGCGGACACTGATCCCTTTCTTTGACTTTTTTTTTCTTTTTTGCTAAGCTCTTTTAATTGCTCTTTAGCCACCTTGTAATAGTGATCTAAAATGATAAAAGGGTATTTTTATTGAATATTATTATAATGTGAACATCAAGTGAATTATTTTTTTCATGAAGGTGTATTTTCTGTGCCTGTGTCGCTCCGTTTTAAAGCATGATGGGGTGCTTAGTACAACCATTGGATCTTTCCTAATATTTCATTTAATTTTTATGCAGTGATGATATTTGATTTTGTATCAAGCATTTTTTTTTAACTTAAGTGCATTATTAAAAATTATTACTGTGCAAAAATTAAAACGCAAAATATGTAAAATATTAGGGAAAATCCAATGTCACAATCTTTAATCATTTTTGACGATTTTTTTTTTGTAATCTTCCAACTGTTACCAACGAAAAAGCTTATAAAAGAAAGATCATATATATAAGTATACAATGTATTTTGAAAACTCCCTGTCCGGTTAAACGATACATCAATAGCTTGACTTATTAACTTGATCAAGTGAGCCAATGTTGGAATTTTGAATAAATCATCACTTCCTTGACAAAGCAGTGTCTTGGATAATAGTGCCATAGCATATGATTGAATATCTTTCGGTTCCACTTTAAAAGTACGTATGAATGCTATCTTTCAATTGCAAGATTCCACACATGATAAGTTTTTCCACAGCAAGTTGAGGTAATCTATTCATTAATAAACGTATTATTTCTCAAGTTTCAAATCATCCGATTCAAGGTGTTAGTGAGCTTTTAAGTGGCTTGAGTTCAGCGATCAGGACAATGGATTTTTTGGTTTAGCCATTGGCTGCATTCTTTAGATTCGGGATCCATGCATTTGTCGAAAGAAAGAAATTTAAACAAGAATTAAGAAACATTAAATCGAACAAATTGAATAATAATAAAACAAAATATACTGTTATTCGTGTGATTCATCAAGAGTGCAGAATGTTCATAATGATACAGAAAGTGTGAATAAGAAGTGATACAGTTATATTATGAACAAAGGTATCTTCTTTCAATTTATTACACATTTACTACCACTGCCATTTTTAATAAGAGTTGATTTCAAGATAAACTGGTTCCTGTATTTCAATGACACTTGTAATGATACATCTTGCTATGCGTCAATGATAAGAGCATATCGACCTTATATTATGATCTATTACGCAGCGAATAGCAATGATAACGTCATTCTTACCAATACATAGAGAGATAGATGATAAGCATATGTAAGTCATGAAACAAAAATTTCGAATTGTTGGGGACAGTATCAAATCATTCTCATATAATACGTACGTGCGATGAATAACGTTTCTAATACTGTAATAAGTTCAAGATCACCACCATCATCCGCCTTCTCGATTGCTTCATTTAAGATAACGATTGTAGTTCTTTACATATCACGGACGTTTACATATAATATCTAACGGTAAACCATGCACTCCGTTAGTCAATGTCATAATACAATATCACATCATCCACATAACCATTTTCTCTCATACAATTGCAACGGATATACTTCAAGCCATGAAAATACATTGGGATTTTTTTTATCAAGATATCGTTTTATTATTTAATGGTGACATTTGAGATAAATATCCAAAGTAACACACGAGCGAGTTGTCTAGATCTTCTGTAAAACAATAAATTGAATGGATGGCTCTATTGAAAAATATATTCTACGTAAGCAACAGTATTTAAGAAAATAGTAATTTTGAGTATCCTCACCTCCTTCATTAATTAGAATGCAATATTCCTCGATTTTCCAGAAATACTCATTGTCACTAAGTTTCATCCAATTTTAAAGTCAATCTCATAATGGTACAGCAAGTATTTAGAACTTAAAAAACGTGAAAAAATAGGGTATATATTTCAGCACACAACAAAGATTAAATAATTATGTATTCATATAAATACTCATCATCGAAAAGTATATAATCTTCCTTGCATTCTTCTTTCTAATTCCATTTTTATATTGAAGCGTTCTGTTTGTAGTAAAGAACCTTCTGTAATTAGTAAATAAAGTGATAATGATGTCAATAAAAGTTGTACTAAGTGACCAGTTTATGGATCAAATAATAGAATAAATAAAGTTAGTTTGTGTGGGAGTTCTTATTTTCAGGAATTATACGTCTGAAACCACACGAGAAATAGTCTTATTATAATGAAAGAATAGTGAATGCTATATTATCTCACTTATTCAAAAGACAAAAAGTTTAAAGTATAGGATAAGTTAAAACTATTTTATTGAGAAAATAAAGTACTGAAAACTGGGAAGTAAAAGAACTAAAGAACTAAAGAAATTGAAATTAGTCTTCTATTTATATTATTTGCTTTTGCAATAATTTGCAAAAGCAAATGCAAATGTTATCAAAAGCAATTGCAATTGTTACAAAAGCAAATGTAACATATGAATGGGTTTTATCCAATAAGAATGCTTTATGTTACTTTATAATATAATATAATATACTTTAATAATAACAATAGTGATACTAATAATGAAATAATAATAATAAAAATATGAAAAAGAAAATATAAAATATGAAACAGAATAAGGAGCGCTACAATATATACTTTTTGTACGTAAAGAGTTTGGATTCCCACTTCTACTTTTTTTGTATTACATCGATAGTCTTCTTATTTTATAATATATCAATTTATTGTAACTAATAACTATAAACATTGTAACTGTTGCTTATGGCAAGCAAGATACCAAGTTTGTAACGTAAAAGAAAAGAAATAAAAAGAAATGAAGCGATTGAAGTGAAGTAACGACGATAAAATGTGTCTTGCAAAATAATCTCAAGATAATCTATATCTTAGTTGAAATAAACAAAGTGTGGAATAAAATAAAGTGGAAGTTCAGACTTCCGGTCTTGTTTACACCGAAACCACTTAAAGGATAAACAAAAGCAAACAATAAATAAGAGTTTGATGAAATGTTATTGATAATAAGAATAATAAAACTGAACTTATAAGTCCCTGAACTTGATTCTTTATCAATATAAAATTCAGGGTTATTTATATGATACTAATTTACTACTAAACTATAGTGAGAACTACAAAAGGATTAAGTTATATTGCTAAAGTAAATATGCTAAAGAGAAAAGAGAAAAGGGAATTGGCAATTGTAAAAGTCCCAAAAGCACTAAAAGTTGACCAATGATATTGTAATAAAAAGATTAATGGGTTAGTATATATGCATCAAGTGTAACAAATAGTGTTAAGATGAAAGATGATAATGTTAATAATAATCTTTTATTGTTAAAGAAAACGAAGAATTTATGAAAAGGGGTAACAACATATCAAAGCAAATGAGGACTGTTAGATAGAAAATAGGTCAATTATAATTATTGCATTAATGATGTCCATAAAGAAAGATGCTTTTAATGTCCCAAGTAACATATTATTGACTAGTGAGATAAATAGACATCTTGTACCTTTACAGTATGTATGTTCTCTTGTTGTTCTGCAAGAATCATTGTTTTATATTTATAATTTTTACACTTTGTCATTATTATATATACCCACCTCTACGCTCTTCACCTATTTATTCGTAATGTAGGTGAAAAATTATTACAGTACGAGTTTATTGTGGAAGGTAAAAGACCGGCGTCTTGTTAAGTATATGGTCATTTTCTTACAATTCTATATATATTGTAGATAGAGGATTTAGGAAGAATAGGTGAAAAAAAACCAAATTAGGAAAAGAAAAAGTTAACTTGTATTGTGCAGGATATAGAGAACCTGCAGATATGCTTCGAGTACAATTATGTAGAGTATGTGAAGTTTAAAGTGACAAATATGATAGTAAAATGAAAATACTCTGGGAGTTGTTTTGTTGTTGTGATCATTATTTCTTCATGTTCAGATTCGTCATTATCCGTAATATACATACATAGTACATTACCAATAATTTCATTCTTTTGCTCTATATAGATTGAATTATATTATGGTGCTTGGCAATTTTATGTCTTTTGTACATCATCATGTGAAAAATAAATAAAATACCTCGGAGTAAAAATTGTATCGACAACAATACGATCTGTCCGTCATATTTGGTATTGGAACGGATGCTTGAAATATTTGAAAACAAAAAAAAAGTCTTTCGCTTTTTCCCTCATCACATCCTGGTAATGAAGTATCTCATCATATAACGTAGTAGTTTTTTAATCAACAGATCTGTAACATTAGCTTGCGATATATAATTATAAATGTCGTCATGATCGGTGTATAGTTATTATGATAGGAAATATTATTATTTTGCATGGTTTGCATAAAATAAAAACATTAGAACCAGAAACTTGTTTGGTTGTAACTAAAAATAATGGTTACCATCATTTCCTTTTTTGATTATTCTTGTAACACCTTATCGCTGCTATCGTATTTGCATTTTATTATGCCACGTATTTATTATCCATCATCGTAGTAGTTATTCGAACACGTATTCAACTGACAGTCATGAACACGTATTGTATTCTCTAACATTCCGTATACATTATTATTACTAGTTTGTTATATATTTTATTATTATCGCAAGTAGTTGAAAAAGATATATATACTCCTCATCGTTTGGTCAATAAACATCATCTTTCACGTTACTCTTTATTTTATCACTACTATCCTGTTATCTCCATTTCTATTGGCTTGGTATTGGTCCGCCATATTTATTACGACATGGTACTTGATTTAAAAAATAAACTCTTGAAAACGATAAACGCTGTTTTTTTAGAGTAGCTTTTTCAGAGGATGTATAAACGTATCCGTCATTTGAGTGATGGGTATTACGAAGGAGTGTTATCCAAATAGCATTTAGGAGCCATGTATACTAATAACGCTAGGTTAATCATTTCTATTTGTTTATGATTACACAAGGTCAAAGCGTGCGTTTATAAAACAATAAAACACACGAATCTTGCGTAATCCAAGTGACTCATCCTGCCAAGTTACTGCGCTACCGCGCGCCGCTTGAATATGTACTTTATATTTATGCTGCGGATTCGTTCTTACTTTTTTTTAAGTGTATATATTTATTATTTATAAAAAAAAAATGATCTATCACAACAATAAATTGTATCTATTGAACAAAATAAGGATGAAAGAGACAGAAGGATTAATATTCGTGAACGTGTTTACGTTTTTACTGTTTTATTTTAAAAAGGAACCTTCTCCTTAATAATCTAATTCTAAAGTCGTGTAACCACACATTCGGTATAAGCTACTTTTAAAAGGGATTATTTATTGATGCATGATAAATGCAAAGAAAACTTGTTGGTAGGAATACTTCTTTATTTTGATCATAAACAAAGAAAAATAGTCATTTTTTGTTCTAAATAGACTATTTGAACTATATGACAAATCGTGATCCAGTACCCAATAAACAGAATTAAAATCATGAATGAAACCATGTTTCTTACGATGATATACAAGTGGATATGTATGTTTGGATGATAACTAAATAACAAAGTGATGAATGAAATAATACACCGATGAGGTCTCCTTACATATCCCTTTCTTGGTCGAAGAAGAAGAGGATAAATCGAATAAACATTATATCAATGAGAGATATTAAAAAAGTACAAAAAGGGTTGATTAAAATCTAGTAAAAAAGATGATTCAGATCACCTTTTTTTTTCTTTGCGGAACTTTGACTTATTGTGCGAGAAAATATAAAAGGGAGGGAAAAAAACCAAAATGAATCTCCTTTTTTCCTTTTCACTTTTTTCTTTTTTTAAAAAAAACAAACAGCAACTTCTTTTTATCAACACTTTCTCCTCTAAATCTACTATAACATGTCACTTACGCTAACAGATTATCCGCTAAGACCGAGCACTGGTACTGTGGGTAAGAAAATCCAAATCCGCAGTAATTTTTTCGAAGTACAAAGTTTTATGAATGGAAACGTTTATCACTATGATGTCAGCATCGGTGATGATAAAGCTCCACCTGCTTTACGACGTAAAATTTGGAAAGCTTTTGAGGATAACGAAGGTCAAGCTCTATTAAACGGTGTTAATTCTGTTTATGATGGTCGAAAGAACGTCTATGCTTTTCAAGTATTGAAGCCTTTGGGTACTGACACCAATACAAGAAAAGAGTTTAGGGTAAAAAAATCATTTCTATAAATAGTTCAAGTCTATCTTATTGTATTCTAACCAATCATGTTACACAATCCGCAATCATAGGTTGAACTTCAAGGAAAAGATTACAAAGTTTCCATCAAATATGCCGCTCAAATTAATATGCAAGAATTACAAAACTTTTTGAACAAGAAATCTGCCTTGACACCTAACATCTTGACTGGTAATTGAACCCCGGGTTTTTTTTTATTGCTACCAACTAAAGAAAGTAACCATGTAATTAATATGCCAATTATTATTATTATTATATAGCTGTCATGGCCATGGATATTATGATTCGTCAAATGCCTGCCATGACCTACCCTGCAAATTTAGGTCGTTCTTTTTATACTCCACAAGAAAAGCGTTCACTTCCTCATGGTGTTGAAGTTTGGCAAGGTTTTTATCAATCTGCACGTCCTGGTGTCGGAAAAATGTTCATTAACGTAGATGTGAGCGCCACTTGCTTTTATGAATCGGGTCCTCTCCCTGAAGTGGTAGCCAGATTTTTGGGCCGAAACTCTTTGGATGATTTGCGACGTGGTATCACTGACCGTGATCGTAACAAATTGGAAAAGTTTTTGCGCAACGTTGAAGTGGAGACAAGTCATCGTGGTGAAAAGAAACGCAAATACAAGATCCATAAATTGACTCCTTCTACCCCTGATAAAACCAAGTTTAAAACGGATGATGGTAGAGAATTGACCATTACTCAATATTTCCAACAACAATACAATTTACGCTTGAAGTATCCATTTTTACCTTGCGTGGCTACTCGAAAGGATCAATATTTCCCTATGGAAATCTTATTTGTTGTCCCTGGTCAAAGATATATTAAAAAATTGGATGACAAGCAAACGGCCGATATGATCAAGTTTACATGCCAAAAGCCTCATATTCGTTCCAACAAGATTCAACAAGGTTTCACTTTGATGAAGTATAAAGAAAATCCTTTGTTACAAAAGTTTGGTATGAAGATCAAGCCTGAAATGCAAATGATCAATGCTCGTGTTTTGCCTGCTCCTGCTATTTCTTATCATAATTCATCCAAACAAGGAACATTTACTCCCCATGGTGGTGCCTGGAATTTACGTGACAAGAAGGTTGCTCACGGTGCCACACTCAAATCTTGGTCTATTGTTAATTTCGCTCATAACTTGCCGAAACCTGTGATTGAACGATTTATACGTCAAATGTCTGAAACATTTATCGCTACTGGAATGAACGTGGTTAATCGTAATCCTCCCATCATGAATGCCAACCCGCAAGGAAATATTCAACAAAGTATATATGATGCTTATATGGCAGCTGGTAGAGCAGCCAAAGTAGATCCACAACTTATCCTTTGTATTTTGCCTAGCAAGACAGTTGCTTTATATGCCGAAATCAAACGTATTTCTGACACTGTGATGGGATTACCTACTCAATGTGTCCAAAGTAGCCATGTGAACCAAGCCAAACCACAGTACTGTGCCAATGTTTGTTTAAAGGTCAATGTGAAATTAGGTGGTTTTAATGTTCAAATGTCACCTCAACAAATTCCTTTTGTCAGTGAACGTCCTACTATTATTTTTGGTGCTGATGTGACTCATCCTTCTGCTGGTGATATGAATAAACCTTCCATTGCTGCTGTTACTGCTTCCATGGATCCTCGTGCTGCAAGATATGCCTGTCGAACGCGTGTTCAACCGAATCGTATGGAACAAATTCAAGATTTAGCAGGCATGGTGAAAGAATTATTAATTACTTTTTATCGAGCGGCTGGTCAAAAACCTGAACGTATTTTATTTTATCGTGATGGTGTTTCTGAAGGTCAATTCGCTATGGTACTCAATGAAGAAGTCTCCCAAATTCAACGTGCTTGTGCTAGTTTGGATAAGGAATATAAACCAAAAATAACTTTTGTTGTCGTTCAAAAGAGACATCATGCTCGTTTCTTCCCTGTCAAGCCTGCTGATGCTGATAAATCTCAAAATTGTCCTCCTGGTACTGTCGTTGATACTGATATTGTTCATCCATTTGAATTTGATTTCTGTAAGTATATTTATTTCTTTTGGGATTGAAATGTTAATGGCTGACTAACTTTTTATCTTTTTTTTTTTTAAAAAAAAAGATTTACAATCGCATGCTGGTCTTCAAGGAACTTCTCGACCTACTCATTATCATGTCTTGTATGATCAAAACAAGTTTACACCTGATAGTTTGCAAGAATTGACTTATCGTTTATGTTATATTTACAATCGTGCTACTCGTGCCGTCTCTCTTGTACCTGCTGTCTACTATGCCCATTTGTTGGCTTTCCGTGCTCGTTTCCATCGTAAAGGAGAAGACTGGTCTGACTCTTTGGGTACATCTGAAAGTCTTGATACAGAACAACAATTGGCAAGTTATGCACCTGTGAAAGCTAGCTTGAATTCAGGTAAGAATTGCATTTTTCTTTTTCTTTTTTTTCATTATTGAGTCACTTTATTAACTTCTTTTATTTTTCTATTGTTATTATAGTGATGTACTACATGTAATCGATGATTATTTCATTCACTTATTCATTTGTAAATACCACCCTTAACAAAACAAATACCCTATCATTCTTCATCTTTTTCTTTTTTTTCTCTGTTACATAGTTTCTTTAAAAATAAAATGAACATTATTTTTTAAAAAAAGTCTCTCTTTTAAGTGATTAATTAAATTAAAAAAAACCTTATCATGCAGTTTACTCTGTATGCAGTTATACTTTTGTTTTAAAAAACTCCTTCTTTTACACATGACAACTACTCTACAGCATTCGAATAAAGTTTCTAATCAAGAAAGTCAACGACAAGTTGACTTTGTTCTTGAATTACCTAATGAGATTGTACCTCTCATTATGAAACATTTTGAAACGATTGAACTTTTGAATCTATTGACTGTTTCCAAACAATGGAAAGATCAACTCGTGGCATGTAAAAGTCTTTGGTTCAACATTGTTTTTCATGGTCATACTCCCGAATGGAATGAAACGTCTATTATATTCAATAAAATGAGAGATTCTATCCCATTTATTGACATTGCTGTACAACTCAAGCTAGTTGGTCTCTCCTCTTCTGAAGATATGACGACAACGATCCCTCTCTTACTGAAGCCACTTGTATGTGGCGCATATGTTCAACTGGAATACCTTGAACTTTGTGGTAAGTGAAAGGTGGGGAATTATGACTATGCAAGTTGAATAATAATAAGAATATTACTAATATTAATAAAAGAGTAGGATGTTTTATTGGTGAACAACCCATTGATCTTGATAAAGCCGTAGATGCTGTATCCAATACCTTACGATATCTCAAAATCATGTCTATTTTTCCCAAACCAACGACACTCTATTTTGAAAATATACTTGCATCATGCCAGTTATTGGAAGGTTTTTGGTTTGATTCTAGTGTTATACTATTTCCTCGTCGACATCATCCGACAGCAACAGAGACTGTCACTACTGCTGGTGATATCCCACCACCATCTAGAATAGCTTCAACACTAAAACAACTGATTATCAATGTGGATCCTATTCATAATGAACACGTCGAACGTATTATTAATCTCTGTCCAAATCTACAACGGATCTATATGAATGTGATAGATTCACATACAGCTGTGGATATTATTTTACGATATTATGATGAATACCAACTCGAATATCTTAATATTAATATGTACCTGTGTCTTTTAACTAATCCACCTTGTTCAACATGGTCACCTTTTGAATATATCCAAAAAAACGAAAATAAGAATACTAAAAGCAACAAGCAGCAACAATCCAAAGAAGGAGGAGTGGGAAATATGAGTGGGTTACGGTATCTTGCTCTTCGTGGATTTGATGAAACAACGTTGGCTTCACTTTTACATCGCCATGCAAATACACTAGAAGAGTTATATGTCTATTATAACAATACTCGATCGCCATCCCATAGAAGTAGCAACAATATCCCAACTACTCAAAATGTAAATAATGATGGGTTGCTATCGGAACTACGTGTGCTTAGTATATCATCGAGTCATGATCCTACATTTATGCTTGCCACGTTGTTGACGCGCGTATCACCCAAAACGTTACAAACTCTCCAGATTGGTTCTTGTAATTTATCCAACAATCCAAATGTTCTATCCTCTATCAAAGCATTACACAGTTTGAAATGTCTACATCTACACCATAGTATTTATGCACATCATGGTGATATCATGGATCTTTTACACCATTTTGCAACAAAGAGTGAAGAATATCATCATCATACTGCCACTACATCATCTGACGACGACGACCAAGAGCAAAGGCAGCAATTGAGATCACTTTTGCTTTCGAGTACTTATTTTCAAATTATCAATGATGCTATTTTACAAGAACTTGGAAAGATTCAAACATTAGAAGAAATTGCTATCCATGATGCTATTAAAGTCACCGACCAAGGCATGGATAGTTTTTGTGTTACATTACAACATTACAATAAACATCTTCGTTCTCTTACGTTGAATCATGTTCCTGCGGCAAAGAGTACAACTCTTAGACATCTTTTATCTATTCCTACTCTAGAAACTATTATTCTACGAAATGTAAACAGTAACATCAAACTCCAAGACTTTCCTGGGTTTATCGAACAAGGAATTCAGATAGAAATTTATCATACATCACCCTAATCGAAATAAAGATATACCCCCAATTTATAATATAGAAAAATGTGATGTTTCCCAGTATATCAATAGATAATAACTACTTTTTAAATATAAAACAGTAATGTTTTATACATAACAATACATTATTCTCACCGTTCAGCCCATATTTTAATTGATAAGAAAAAAAAATAAGGCACCACACACAACAACGATAATTCGTTTTTTTATCGGATAAATTATTAATCGATTTGTAAATTTCCTGATCTTACAAAATGGTATATATTCTTATATTTATCGAAATATATGTTTATTATTCATTGTTCTGATATAAAAAAAGAAGTACATTTCTTAGTATATCTCATTCTCACATCTGTTACTCCTAAAGAAAACGTAAAAGAAGAATGTCAAGCTAGAGTTGGTTGAGGTGTGTGACTGCAAAAAATTCCAAAGTATGGAAAAGGCACCGACCGATTTTAGTTTGCATGCAGTACTGATAGATTACATTTTATACGCCTTTTTTTATTATTATTATTTAATACAACCTACCACTTGTTTTTTTTGTTACTAAAGATATAGTTATTTAATATGCCAGCCCGAGGTATATATATTTTATTACTATTCAATTTTTTTAAACCTCCCTTTCCCTTTCGTTTCCATTATTAATGTGAATATATATATATATATATATAAAATGACTGACCCCAACCACCATGGTAAAAATCTTATAATTCTCAAATTAGACTCTTCTGCTGGACGAAGACGTAGAGGACGACCTCCACGAAGACGAGCTACAGGTAGATCTACCAGTGTAGAAGATGTTTCACCCGATCGTACAGATGAAGCAGAAGAACAAAACGCGTCTGAAAGTGAACCAGAAGAACAATTACCCCGTATGCGACTACGAAGGCGTGGACGACCGCCAAAACGTGGCATTACTTCAAGTGATGCTGAATCATCTCAAACTGCTGCCAATAATGATAGAAAACGACGTAGAGAAGCTAAAAAAGAACCCACTCCTGAAGAAGAAGAGAACGAGGAAGAAGAGGAAGAGGAAGAAGAACAACCAGAAGAAGAATCCGATGATAATAGTGATATTGACGAAGCTGGTGAAACAAAAGTAGATAAACAAGGTCGATTATTAGGTGGTAAGTGGAATCGATTCTTTTATTGTATTTTATAATTTGTAAAAATAATTATAATAATGTGAATGGAATTGTTATGAACTTTTAAAAATACATGCGTGCAATGTAGGACGACAATACAAAGTGGCGACGTTTTCATTACCAATGCGTGGCGATCAAGTACTCATGTTTGCCATGGATCCAGCACGACAATTAAATTTTCGCGACAGTTATTTGTTTTTCCACAAGAATCCAATTTTGGAACGCATTCGATTAACGGAGGAAGAACGTAATTGGCTTGTGGATCAAAAATTATTAGTTCATTGGTTTCGAAATCGCGATGTTGCTGTTGTCAGTGCTCGATCTTGTTTCAAATGCTTTGGATCGCGTATTATCAAACGTGGAAAACGTGTCAGAGACGATTATTTTGAAGCACATGCACGAGAAATGGGATATACAGAAGAACTAGAAGATCCAGATGAAGAATCAGAAACGGAAGGTACAGCAGGTGCCTCTGGCACAGGTACTAGTGAAAAAGGGGACCGTGGTGCTGCTACTGGTAGTGGTAAAGACAAAGACAACAAAACGGGCCGTCGAACATTAATTTCACGTACATTACGACCTTCTGCTTTTGATGCAACGACACCTGTCAATAACTCTACATGGATGCACCATGCTGCTCTTGCCGTGGGTGGATTTAATGCTCAGCTACATGAACGTCGTGCCGAAAAATCAGTGTTTTATGATATTCATACCAATGTACATCAAATCCCTTCAGCGACACAACCTACACGGGTCCAATTTGAATGTGTGGATAACAAAAAGGATGAATTTTCGGTAGAGGAAATGCAATTTGAAAAAACTCCTGCCAGTGCCTACCGTGGTGTCGGCCGTGAGTTGTTGGATGGTACTTATGATATTGAAGCAGCATTGCGTGCCGTGCCAGATCTGGCAAAGAAATCGGCCAAGGTATTATTGTCTGTGAAACCATCTTATGCATCATCATCAACAACAACAAAGAAAAATGCGAATTTGGATGAAGAGGACGATGCACAATATCCTATTGCTCTTATGGAGGGTCAATATCAATCTGCTTTCCCTGTGTATGTTCATGAACTTCTTTTTTTGCTGATAAATATTTATAAAAAAAACATTATCTTGAAAGAAGAATGTGTTATTATACTTAGTAATTAACCTTTTTATCTGCCTTTTTTTTTTATTTCTGCAGACATCTAACACGGTTTAGTCAAAATAATCCCAAGATTGCACCTCCTTCGGCACTTGCTGCAACAGCTCAATCTCTTTTTGCACAACAACATTACTTTAATCAAATGTATCATGTCATGAATCAAAATATATCCACGATGGGTGAGCAAGGTAACATTTATCATTATAGTTACAACAATAGTATGAATTTTGGTTGAAAAGGGAACTAACTAAGGCGCATTACCATGATCTATAGTTCCACCACAAATGCAACAACAACATCCATCTCCACCCCAAATGTCTAGACCACCATATTCACATGCTGTACCACAAAATGTCTCACCAGTAAGTTAATAAGCACAAACAATTGGTTTGAGGTTCATCGTTTTCTTACGAATCATATATTTTTGTTCTACATAGGGCCAAATATCATTACCTCCAGGCTATTCACAACAGCATCATCCACAGCCTCAGTCACAGCCCCAATCGCAACCACCACCACAACAACATCAGCACTATATATGTGGCTATCAATCTAGTAAAGGACAAATCTGCAGACGTGCTGTCATGTTTCCAGGAGAAAAATGTCAATACCATGCACATTATTATGCAGCTTCTAGACAACCTCATGGACCACATCAAGGTCAACCATTAATGACTACCATACCACCGCAACAACCACAACCACAGCAACAGCAACAGCAACAGCCACATCCACAACGAGTACAATTACAACAGCCACAGCCCCCACCTCCGGTTAGTTATAAAAAAATGAGAGAATGAAAGAAAAGGAGGAAGCAATATTATAAATGATAATAAGGAAGAAAAAAAAGTGACCATGATATATCATATTTAAATAGGCACCAACGCTTGCTGAAAACAAATGTGCTGAATGTCATTATTTGAGTGCACCTTCCGAATTACTAACCAAGGACAATGCTTGTGATGCGTTTAGCATGATTAAATGTTCGAAATGTACGCGCAAACACCATCCTGTCTGTGCTCATTTGAAAACACCAAGACAATTGGCTGCAGTAGAATCTTATCCCTGGGCATGTCCTGAATGTAAAGTGTGTTGTGTATGCAAGAGTGCAGGCGATGAATCCACTTTAATGATTTGTGATGATTGTGACCGAGGTTGGCATACTGGATGGTAAGCACAGGAGAACCAATATATATATATACACGAATCATTGTTATTCTTAAAAGTTCTCATCTGATCAAAAGTCAATTCTGTCATTTATGCTAACAAAATATACGTAATTATGACCTATTATTATTTCACTATTAGTTGTAATCCAAAGGTGGAAAAAGTACCTGAAGGTAACGAGAATAAAATTAAAATTAGGCCTATTATATTACATGATGAATGACATGCTAAATGGATAAAACAATATTATGATGATCTAGGTGCTTGGCTTTGTCCATTATGTGCTGATTGTCATGGATGTGATGAACAAGGTGATAAAACAGAATATTTCCATGCATTAGCACCACCACCCACGGATAAGATCAAATACCCAGTCTATCTTGCAACGTATTGTGGAAAATGTTATGATAACTTTAAAAACGACCGATTCTGTCCTTGTTGTTTAAAAACATTTTCAGAAGAAGATGAAAATGATGATGAAGAAAATGAAATGGTGGCATGCGATTCGTGTGATCATTGGATACATACAGGGTGTGATGAAACATTAACTCCGGAAAAATATCAAAGTCTGTGCGAAGATGAAGAAGCAAAATACACATGTCCATTATGTGCAGATAGTATTAAGCCGATTCATCAGACCAATGCTGCAACGTTAGCATTAAAGGGTCAATCACAACCTAGTGGTTATTGTGTTGGTATTGTGGGTGGAAAGGTAAGTGTTTTTTATATATGGGAAAACATAGCGAAGGGGGGGTGGAAGCATTGTAAATAAATTTTGGCAGAATAAAATATCATAGCACTTGTAACTAATAAAAGAAATTCTTTGTTAATTATCTAAAATCATGCAGATCAAAGCACGTGGTGTTGTACGATACAAAGACCACAAGGTTGCTGTGCCGGAAATCAAAGGAACAGGAATTGCTGAAATGCCATCCAATAAAGAATAAAACTCACTCAAGTCATCCCCGTATAAACTCACGCACATATTATTCTTACTATCATTCTATCACAATCACAATCACACTTATATACTCACACACTCACTCACGCACGCACACTCTTTCTCTCTTACTCGCAACTCATTCTTTATCATTATTACATATATAAACATTCCTCTTTATATATATTTATATATAATTTCATATTCTCACATGCAAAACAAAAAAAAATCTATAATTCTACATATAATTTAATGAATGACGGGTAGCTAATATGAATCACGCACACTCTTCTCATGATGAAAAAATATCCCAGCTGATTTATTAATTCTTCTGTTTTTGTTGCGTATTTAAATTTTATTGTTTTTGAGTTTCGTTTCTCTTTTTCTTTTCTCTTCTTTGGGGTTCTTTTTTTCAAACAACAACGAATTTACACGACAGAACATATATAAATATATAAACACTGGATGATGCATTACCTGGCCTTTGCTGAAAATATGGTTCATGCTGCAACAGTGAAGAATGAAGATATGTCAGAGAAAACGACGACAACATCTATTCTCTTCGGTGAGAGTGAATTTCCTCCGTTGAAGTCTACAGATGAAGGATGGCAATTGGTAGACAAGAACTATGATCAAGATGAGCCCTATTCAATGCAACATCAGCAAGAAGAGGACTGGCAATGTATCGTCGATGATCAAACCCCAAAACCCTTATTGTATGCTCAAATTGCGCAAGAAGCAGCCATGCTTCCTATCCCATCTTCTCCATCCAAATTATTCAAAAAGACCCCGCCCACTCCTAATTTCATGAACTACAAGAATAATAACAAAGAAAACGAAGCTGTGACTTTATTGGACGAAGATATTGGCGATGAACTGTTTGTACAATATAAATCATCCAGTTGGTTACGTCGTCGTCGTTATCATCGACTTTCTTACAATCATCATCATCACCCTACCCTTCGTCATCATGCGCATAGTCCAACAAGTTTTCTCCGCCAGCCTTCCTATCATCATCATCTTCAACGTGATCAACAAGAATCGACCAATGGGGCATTGACAATAAAGCATCCCAAACATCCTACCCCAACTGCTGCACCAGTCATCAAACGACGATCTCGCACAACAACAAAGAAACAACCTACAAGAACTTGGATAGAACGAGAAAATGGATGGGTTGCTATTCATGCAAAGATTCATAACAAATAAATTTCTTATTATAGCATAATATTAAATAGCTCCCCCTTTCTTTTTTCGCCCCCTTATCATCATCTGCTCAACATCCCAATATAATAGTAGCTGTAGTAGAAGTACTGACTGTATCTCCAATATATATATATATATATAATAAGTTTATATCTCATCTCAACGTTACTGTACGTATTGTAATAATGTAAAAAAAATTCAAATAACAACAATATATATATATATATTCATAAATACAAACTCTGCTATATTTACATAATAGAGTATCGTTTTTCCAATCTTATCAAGTTGTACAACATTATCTTCTTTGGTATATATTAATCTGCTGTGCTTCGCATCAAAAAAAAAAAAGAGTAAGAGAGATCGATGAGAAATTTCTTGTATAATATAAAAGAATAGTGAAAGGGAATTTTTTTATTATTATTTACAATCATCATAAAAGAGTTGAGAAAGAAAGATAGGAAAATAAAGAAACCATCTCAAAAGAGGTTATATTATCATTATAGTTTGCTACTATAATATCATTATTATTCAAATTATTATTATTATGTTGATTTTCATTTCCATCGTTTATAAATCACACACAGTCTCTTTGATGAATATGGAGGCAGTCTGTCGGATTAATCCTACAGCATCAAGATCATCGACTTGTATCCGGATTTGTCCTGGTATACTATCCTTTGGATTGGCAATCCTAACATTCAAAGTTACTGTACTGTCCGCTTCGACAACACCTGTTCCATTGGGCGATAACGGTGTGATTTGTACCATGTCCTGGGCTGGGAATTCGGCCGCTCCTTCGATCGTGACCTTGTACCGTAATGGCAATTTCATTGCATGGTTGAGGATCGTCAATGGATGAGATTCAGGTCGACATATTACTCCCAAGTCATCATTATTCACCAACTCTTGAACATTGACAATATCATCTTCTGCTTCATTGGATGATGATACTGTTTCTTTTTCTTCTGTTGTTGTTGCTACTGTAAAGGATTGTGTAGAATGTATAGGTTGCTGTTGTGATGGTGGCGGTGAGGCAGATGCTGACGATAAAGAAGTGGATGATATATGTTCGTCTCCATCCTCTTGATAATAGGTAACCAATTCAAAATCCAATCGTCGTTCACTTAATGTAAAGATAGGTGTTTCAATCAATGTACAGCGTATGGGTATCATTTCACGTAATTTGCTATTTTCTTCAGCATTGCCCGTTTCTATAGGTCGTGTAGTAACCCAAAGATTCGCAAGAATAATACCCTCTGGATCCAACAGATCAGGTCGGTCATGTGGTAATCGAGAAGACTCATTGGGTGTAGCACGCACACGTACTTCCATCCGACCTTGAGGACTCACAGAAATACCTCCTCTGAGTGGTGTATTGGTATATCGGGATAATACATCGATCTTGAGATATTCTTCGAGTCCAGGTGAAAGGTCGGCACCAATCTCAAACCGAATATCGTCATCCGTAGTGTTGTGAACGACAAACCAGCTGTCGCATGATACATTTGTTGCTGCGATTGGATGATAAAGTGTTGGTAAGACCAATTCGTCATCGGTCAGCCGCTCGAATTCCAATTCAAAGGCGGTCATCAATGCCTTGAGCTTCAAGGTCATAGTGTTGTTTTGGTTATAATTGTTGTCTAACCTAATATCAAACCGTCGTTGCCCTGAAGATTGATCACGTAGTTGTCGAGGATCTAAAGTACCTTGTACAATTTGGTTTTTCCGCGGTGCTACGTCAAATGTCGTCACGTTGCTTACACCACTGCGGTTAATTATATTGCTGGATAGTTCCTTGGGTACAAAGGACATGAAATCTGGATGAATAATATCATAATTCAGCGGTACATCCGCCATATTGCGAATAGTAAAGCTAAACTTGACTGGTTTCCATGAAGCTGTATGTCCAATAGGGCCAAGGTCAATGCGATCCACTGCTAATTCCGCCATAGAAACACAGAAAAGTGCCTTGAGTTCTAGGGCGAGTACCTCGACATGTTGCTCCATATCATATAAAATGAACATGCCTGCAAGTACTCCACTCTTGCCTTGCAATGCTTGTGCTCGATCATGCTCTGTCAGTTTTTCTGGTGAAGGACATTGTAGTCGAACTCTTACACGTTGCCCAGCATCCAAAACCAGCTGTCCACTTCGTTGCAAGTATGCTCCCTCTTCTACAACATAGGACATTCTGACCTTGTCTTCATCAGCAACCCAACCTGCAGTAATGTCAATATCACTTAATGCAATTAGCTGCATAGGTTTGTCGGATATGTTGGCCACTTCAATCTCACGCACATAAAGGCGAGCCTCATCTTGATCAGATAGCATCATGACCTGTAATGCTGGTGGCATCGATTTGGGTTGATTCGGCGCAGGGCAAACATAGACACTTTCCCATTGTACAACAGGCAATGGATTTGCTTCCTTGTGGTGATCATAGTCATCACCATCTGTATTAACTTCCCCATCTTCCATAGGAGTTGTTATTGTATCACGAAGTAGCAGTTGCTGTATGTTTCCTTGTACCATCCACGCCTCAAGACTGTGTTGTTTGACGAAAAATCGCACCTCGATTTCAAACACTTCTTGGCTATTATGCTTGTTCGTGACAATAAGTTTTTCGCTGAGCAGACCATAACGATAAGCATGTATTCGAAACGTGATTTGGGCAACTGACATTATGGTCTGGGTATTTGCCGAGTCACTTGACTGTTCTAGTTGCTGCTGCTTCTCCAACTGCTTTTGCTGTTGATTTTGTTGCTGCTGCTGCTGCTGTCGTCGTTCTTTCTGATCCAAGTAATCTAAAGCCGATTCGTTGGTGGCAACAATTCCACGCCACCCATTCAGTGTGCCACCTCTTCGGTCCAATACAATATTTCGACTTGGACATTCCACCTCATAATCCAATGGCAGTTGACCAGACTTGTTTTTGATAGTAAATGACCCATAGAACTCTGCACCCAATTTATCGGTATAACCCAAATTAATTTTTCGATGGGAGACTTCTAAATGGGATTGACCAATGATAGATATAAATTTGACTGTTTGTGTCAACATTAATACCAATCGATCATTATTTTCATCTTCTGTAGTAATAACAGGAGTGACGCCATCTTCTTGTACCTCAGTGATTACTGCCGCAGATGTTTGATCGTCTTGGGTATAAATCGAAAACTTGATACCACCCACTAGTTCACGGCATTCATCCGCCGATGAACTACCAAGATAGCCTGTCAACAGATTAGGTTGGACGGCGACCCAAACTGTCGTCATACTTCCACGCTTGAACGGCATCATATCCACTAGACCACGTTCGCCCGCCTCATCCACAAAAATTAGCACTTGATGTGACAAGTTGCTCTGGCAAGTAATGAACAAATCTTGACCAGATACATTTTCAACCAAAAGTGGTGTCACTTGAGAATATTTAGTACCAGGATCCACATAGGAAAAGCCAAGGTCCAATTCTCCTTGATTTCCTTCTGATAAAGATGGGAATGCCAAATAGGATTTATAATGCACAAGTGATTGAAGTGTAAATGTTTGCATAAATTTGGTACGACAATTGCGGATACAGAATGAATGTTCTTGTTTGCCTACACTGGTCGGAAGGATTTCGAACATGAGCTTGCGAATTTCCTTGGGTGCCAAAGGTGTTGTTGTTTCTGGACAAATGAAAAAGTTCATTTCTTCTGCTTCTAGCAAGAATTCATATTCCAATGGTTCGTCCGATTCGTTCGACACACGTACATAGAATGTTGACTTTTTATCCACTTCGACACGACCACCATCGAAGCAGGATCGTTCCAATTTCAATGGTTCAGGTTGATCATCAATGAGATCCAATGATTTACGATCAGTGCGTGTTTCAGCTACTGCACTTTCAATCACGACAACGTTATCGTCTATAGCATGTGCATCTGTAACCGTAGCGGTTGGTGCTGTTTGATCTGAAGTTTCGATGGCAAGTGCTTCTTTGTAAGCCGATTGATCCTCGCACAAAGTCGCTTTATAGGTGATCATCTTGTTGGTATCTGTGTTTTTGTATTCATGTGCCATGATTTGTCCACGGACATGTTGGATACGTTCATCTGGGGTATCGTTATCAAATGTATTAGACTGTACAGGTCGTGTAATAGCCTTGAACCGAACTGAAATGGTCTTAGTGGCATTAGGATCCAAAGGAAATACAACACTTTCAGGTGTCTTTTTGAAAATGTTGGAGTTTTCTTTAGGCTCTTCAGCTGAACTTTGTTTTTTACTTTGCTCATCCCCTCCTGTCGTTGTAGCATCGGCGGCTTTTGTCTTTTTGTCTTTTTTTCCATCCTCCTCCTCTGGGACATCCTGTTTGCGTAACTTGGCCAATTTCTTGAGATACTTTTTCTCCTTGTCAGGTTGTCCCTTACGTCGTGCAATCTTTAACTTTTGTTCCAAGTTTTCTATTTCTTCTTCTGCTTCCTTGGATAATTGACTTGATTCGTCATCTTCTACCACGAAATCAAATTCACCATAAGTTCGTCCAAAGTTCACTTCATTAGGATCAACTCGAATTTCGAATAATCGCGTTTGTTTGTTAGTGTTGGTAAACACGATTGTTTCTACTCGCTGACTTGTTTGATCCACAAGGCAAAGGCCAAAGTTGAGTTCCAGTGACTTGATAAAGAATGTGGATGGCTTGCGTACCATAGCCTTAAGAAGCAATACCCGGTCGTTCGTTCGGTCACGAATATTCTCAACGACCAATCGTTCCATAAAATGACCCGCCAGTGTAGGTTCAAATACAAATTCAATCTCTCGTTTACCAAAGGCACGAACAACACCATAACGACCAGCACCCAGAATAATGTCACCTGATGCAATCGAACCTGATTTGCGAATAGCATAGAGTAATGGAGTCTCACTTCGATTATGTAAAACAATCGTTTTCGCATGTCGTTCATTTCGTTCCACCAAACCAAAATTAATATTCTTTTGACCCAAATCCATGATTGATCGACATAACTGAGCACGGACAATGACTTCTCGAACAGGAATCGTTGATTGATCCCCATATAGTAGACTGGTAAACTCTTCTTGTTCAATGTTACGGTCAAAGTCGATCAAACGCAAAAATATTCTTGCATCTTGTTTTTTGGGTGCACTTTGTACGTGTTGCTTGGTATCACCATTAGGTGTGAAGACAATGACTACTTCTTCTTCGCCATGAGGATCTACTTCAATCTTTGATGATCGCACAAGATCCCCCTTTTCAATCAATCGATCCAATTCACGACGCCATGCCAATTGTTGCCGCACAAATCGTTCTTCCGCAGATTGTTTCGGGAACAAGGGAGTTGCAGCCTTGGATCCATGTTCGAGTACTGAAATTAAATCTTCAAATGGCACTCGCGACTTGCCAGCTATATCTGCCCAATCCAAATTCTTACGGGATTTATATCTTGCAGCTGTGATACCCAAAGATCGTTTTGATTTAACGCCATCCGCATCAAATGCATCATCTCGTTGTGATGATCGTTTTTTGGACCCGTTAGATTTGGCACCACTGCTCATATTATCCGATTGTTCTGTTGATCCACGACTCTTGTGTTTTGTCATCTTACGTTCAGCCAAATCCGATACACGATGGTGTTTGATGACGCGACTAATATGGGATGCTTGTGTCAATATAGGTTTATGGGAATTTTTCAAGACGACTTGTTTCCGGCGTGATGGTGTTGTATGTCGTAAAGGTGTCGTTGCAAGATCCAAATAAGCAGTAGAATAACTGTCAGCTGCACCACCAGAAGAACCAGCAGACTGACCACGATGAATAAGTGAAGATGGTAGCCCATTTTTCTTGGTACCATGTAATGCGCGTGGCATGGCTACACCAGTTTCTATGTTACGATCCAAATCGGCAAGCACTAGGGAAGAAAAATATGACAAACAAAATAAAGTTAGCATGAAAATTCAATCATTTGTTTATAAACACTTTTTTTGCTACAAATTCAAAATAGTAAAAACATGGTTATGTGTAACTTACTTGACTTGTCCATTGCCTTAACAGGAGTGAATTTTTGACCAGGCGTAACAATAGATGTCGATGATGAGTCGGATCGTTTTTTCTTGACAAACACAGCAATATCATCAGGTAATGATGTGGTGACTTCCAATGTTAATGGTGCACTACGAATATTTTCAACTGTAAATGTACGAATGGCAGGTGAATTAAGAACAATCGAACCGAAATCCAAAAAATTAGCACCCGTGGTCGTTAAGATACGGTAAAATAATGAGTGGAACGTCACACGATTTTTATCAATGTTGGTACTTTGGACTTCGATAATCTGATCATTATCACGATTTAAATAGTTGACAAGTGTGATCTGCTTGCGATACTCTGGATTGACTTTGCGGGGGTATAAATCCAGTTTGAGTTCAACATAGCTACGTGGCTGTATTACGATTTCACCGCGCAAGCAGTTCAAGACTTTGGAGGAAAATTGCAATTCGACGCGTGCAATAATGTCAGATCGATTGAAAATATTAATAGGAAGAGATTTCAGTGTACCCACATCCGTGTCACCGAAATTGATAGATTTTGGAATTGCCTCCACAAAAGATGTACATGTCCGTGCTTTGCACTGAATAGCTTTACGTTCTCTTGGTTCAGAACCGCTACGATCACAACCATACTCGAGTACGATACGGAAATTACGTCGAATCAGCTGCCCTGCATTAAAATCGTTGATAGAAGCATCTTTTCTTGGTCGATAAGATACTTGGATAACTCGCTCTTTTCCAGGTCGTAAAACAAGATCTTCAATTCGAGTGTAGCTGCCCGCAGAATTTAATGTAGGTGTCGATGTACGATCTCTTGTTAATTCAACTAACCGGCTCGTTGATTCATCGTTAGAAGAATATATATTATCTGACTTGTCAGTAGGAGTATTACGAGCAGTGGGTGGTGTCTGTATTCGTGCCCCAGTTACACCGGTGCTAGTATTGCCATACGATTCTTGTGACGTAGGTGACGGTGAACTTTCATATTCCATGTTACGTGAAGCATGTCTTGATGATGACGGTGACGATGCTCTTGAACTGACTTCACTATTGGGTGCTGATATTTCACTGACACTTGCACCGGTTGGTGTTGTTGTCAGTGCACTTGTGGAACCTTTTTCTGAACCAAGTTGTTTACTAGCAATCAATTGCCCAGGAAATTCTTGATCTGATTGTTGTTGTTGCTGATCTCTAGATTTTCCTCGATGTGTGCTTGTTGAGGAAGATGCACCCGGTTCCAACGCCGCCTTAATATCAAACACAACATCAGCTGCTTCAGGGATGAAACGTACTTCTACAGGTAATTCTCCCACATTGTTGAGAACGATTTGTCGCATAGTCCATGTACCCGATATACAATCACCAAAATCGACCACATTGCCACTGCTGACAATCAACGATTCTTCACGTAAAATAGAGCGAACCGAAGCGTGGACTTTGGTTTGTACGACATTCCGTGCGTCATTTGCATTTTCGATCTGTAGATCATAATTAAATTCACCCACTTCTTTGGGCATAAACGTCAACCGTACACGACGATGGGAATGGCCAGGGATAGGTTCATAATCTAATATACTGCCGGTTTCTGCATCCGAAAACTGTAACCACCCCTCACGATTCAGATTAGAAAGATCAACGGTGTTTACTAGCCAATGAAGTTCCACATCGGAATTGTTTTGTATGGTAAAGTCCTTGTAACACTCTTCACCTAACATACAATCGTCAAAATTAACACCCGTTTCTGCGATATCCGTCCACATGACTGACTGACAAACACTAGCACGAAACTTAATCGATTGTTGGTATACTGCGGATGTGGTTGATGTTGTTGGGGCAGCAACAGTATCTTGTTCTTGTGGCTGATCTGATGTAGTAATGGTAGTTGTTGACGTTGGCTCATCATTAACATAGTAACCGAAAAAGAATAAACTTCCAGTGACATTAATACTTTCATACGTATTCCCTTCTTCGGCTGCTGGATCATGCAAATTAAATCGTCGTCCTGCTTCAGATAAATCATTACCATCGTCATCATCTCCTCCTCGCGCCATCATATCTTCATTCATTTGTCGTGTGGCTTCTGGGAGAAACGCCAATATGAATGGACGTGATTCCCGTGGCGTAAGTTCTATATGATCGATATGATTGACGTAATTGAATAGCTGGTTAAAATGAAACTCGTTTGAAGCGTCGTTTCGTGCCCATTCGACTGTGTTGGTGGTGGCAATGGTGTCAAACACGCCCGTGGGTAAATCATGAAGATTTTCATTATCCAACTGAAACGCAACTTGATTGCGCAAATTCGAACGCATCTTGACTAGAATCCGTTGGTCGGTTAAATTACGTATCTCTAATCGTTTGAGTGCATGTAAACCATTTTGGTATACATTGTCTAACGTAATGCGGTTGTGAACATTCACAAGTTCAAACAATGATTGTTTGTTATTAATATTACTAATGTTATTGCTGTTGTTGCTGGTACCATTAGTACCGCTATTGGTAGCATTAGATGTCGCAGTAGCAGGAAGGCCATTGGAAGTAGTGACTAAGTTATTATTGTGTTCGTCGTTATTGCTGTCGTTAGTACTGTTGGTTGTGGTACTACTATTGTTGTGCAAATGATCTTCTGGATAGTTTGCGGTTGACGGCGACGACGACGAGCGCCCATTGCGACTTGTCATGTCCAGCAGATCCAGATATGTTTTATATGAGAATTGAAGCGAACGATCGAGCGTTTAAAAGCAAAACGTTGCGTGTATATGTGTTATTGCACTGAATAATATTGAGTGAAAAGACAGAGAAAAAAAATGAGACCAAGAAAAAAAAAATGGGCCCTGCGGTCCGTCATGAAAAGCCCGACATTTTTTGATGAAACTACATACATACACACACACACATATATATACATATCCTCAACTCGTTTAGAAAATACATCATGAACTTCTTTAAAAGAAAAAGAAATAAAAAGAGAAAAAGTATCAGGAACTTTTTCAATGTTTTTTTTTGTTTCTTGCTGACCATGAACTAAAATAACTTCAGGCCACTTTCAATTTTTCTTGTTAATAGTGGTTTGAACCATTTAAAATTTGTAGTTTTGTACACGTTTTATTTTGCATCGCTGGTATTGTTGGGGAAATAGTTTTGAAGGGTGGCTGGAATTATTATTATATGTGTAGATAATTTGGATATATTAATGTTTATTCATCGTGATAAATAAGTCATTTTTCTTCTGAATTTTCTTACTAGTGATCTTATGAATCTTATTAAATTATATAAAAGAGCCTCTTTAAAAATAGGTTCTAGTTTTCTCATTTGACGTTCCTTTATTCCTCGTCGTTCACTTGGTTTTGTTCTACATCGTGTTATTACTAATTTTAGGCAATACTCTATACGATTCATGTATAACTAATAACCTCGTGATATAGATGAGAAAACAGTGATGGTGGTACTAACCACTTACCAAGTAGCATAACAATAATACAAACAAAATACTAGTTATATATATATATATATTATTGTACGTAGCTCTTATATAAATACATATGATGTAACCCTAGGTACCTGATGTAGCTTTATTTGGGTTTCTGAATTATTGTTCTAAAAGTTCTATCTGATAAATAATATTATATAACTAATCCTTTACCCTCATTACCCGTTGTCATCGTCCAAACTCAATTCTCCTTGCAGTTTTGATGTTGAATATGATGCACTCCATTATTCAGTCTGTCCTAGTAACACATATTTGGCAACACTGTTTATGCATTAATGTTTACATATAAACATTCCTTCTTCTCCTTGCGTTTGTTATTGAACATAATTACTCTATATTTACCATATTCTTCACAGTCAAATGTTGCCTATACTCATTATAAGAAAGGGCCAACATGCACCAGTAGAAACAAAGGTACACAAAAAGAAAAGATACTATAATATACTAAATGGTATGGTAGACGTTATACATTAAGTATATACATACGTAGAAATGATGAACTACTAGTAAGTACTAATAAGTTATAAAGTTCCAATAGTTGCTATAAGATAAAGTCGATCATATCCATGCAGTCATGAGAGAAACAATATGTAATATTTAAACCAAAACAACCTCTTAAGCAGGAATCCTGCATGTTGTTTTTTTCCACTGGTAAAAAGTACAGCATCTTATTATAATGCCTAAAAAAACACGCCATACACTAGACTCTTCTTATTATGTTTCATATCGATACGCAAGTAGATAGGACTTACTAAATCATTTTTAACATTTTTCTTTGACGTACGTATGCAATTAATTGATATTGGAAGATTTATAATTCAGTGATATATATTCATATGTTTATTCTCTTTCATATATATTGACCTTGTGCTTATTTCACAATAACATTCTATATATTTGCATCTATAGCTTTATTCCCCAAATTATTATAACGATGTTTGATTACTTTTTCTAAATATTTAATTGCTAGATCACTATTAGATATTACAACGTACCCAATCTAACCAGTGTACTATACTTGAAAAAAAAAACTATGTATGTCCTAAACATCGTTTTTCAGCTAACATAATATATTTTATGATACGTAATAATGTATTTACATAACAACATTTCGATTTATAATCATATATAAAACCGAAACGCTCATTCCATTAATACAAAAGGTTTTGAGAGCCCTCTGTGATATGTAACTATATATAGTTGTATAAAGTAAGGGTGTATGTTGTATCCTCTTTTAAGTGACTGCAATAACTATGCGCTTCCAAGCTAGGTGGTACCATGCTCCACGGTCTTGTTGAACCTTTCCAATCTCTTTCTCGTCAACGTCATCGTCGTCATCTCCTTCAAATACCATCATATCAATTCGACCAGTATCAAGATCAATATCTTTCAATGGAACTAATTTGGATTTTGTCACAATTTTAGTGATGGTAAAACCAAGTATAAAAAGTATTGTGCCTCCATAATTGCCAATTAATCCAACAGGATCTGCGGGTGAAAAATATTTATAACCGGCAGCTAATATTATGACACCACATCCGATGGCACCTACGATATCACCAACTGGGTGTAACGGTGCTTTCATAGGTAGGTGATCAATATTGCGATTTTTGGCGATAAATGCCCGTCGAAATCGGTAGTGAGCAATAGAGATGCCGAACCATGTTGTTAATCCTGCAATGCCCACCAGCTTGGTAAGAATTGTATAAAGGGCTTGACCTGGAATAAAGAATGTAGCAAAGGCAACTAAACTGACAAGGACAGTGCACCCCAGAGCATATGCGGGAACACCATTTTTTGTAATATATGCTGATTGTGAAGGGAATATATATATATATATATATATGTATGTATTTATGTGTAAGGCAACGTTTTCACTGAGACAATTTGTTGGAGAACAATAAAATAAGAAAAAAAAAGTACAACTCACATAGTTTATGCCAGGCAAGTCCTTCTAAAAGATGGCATGGATGTAAGTTTTCCAATTTTATACGTAAAAATATCAGTCATTAATAAATACCTTGAGATAGTGCTAAAAGTGTACGGCTACTGACATACAATGCGCTATTTCCGCATGACAATATCTACAACATATAAATATATAAACAATAATGTAATATGGTTATATCATTAATTAGATGGAAAAATAATAACTTAACTATAAAAAAATTGCTACTTTTTTAAACAAAGTCCTTAATGTAGCATTAATAGATGCTTAATCATCTATCCACTATGTACATACCGTAATCAAAATAATAGCATTCATAATATGCCCAACTTCCTCTAAACTTCCTTTTTCAAAAACCATTGTAAACGGGGAAAGAACACCTTTACCATCCTCATCTTGCACTGGTTGAGGAGTCTCGGTACGCAGATTATGGACTGACGATAATATTTGAATATTATTGAACAGTCAATTGAAAATAATGAATATAAATAAAGCACTAATACTTAATGTGACATAACAGATTTATACTTACCATCATCATAGGGAATAACCATACCCATGACGAACACTATATCATACATGGAATACAATTGAGATAATTAAAGGTTTGCTGTCTTAGATGGAATATAAACAATCATATCCCAAATAACAACTGTTGTCCGCAACGTTTATTCTTATTACTTACTTGCCAATATATAAAATATTAAAATGCGCCAAAATACGTTTTTAATAGCTCGAGGAACTTGCTATTTTTTATTATTATCATAAATATTATATTTTCTTATTAATTAAAAATATAAAACGCAATAGTCAAATATCTATATACCAACCTTACGAGGATTTCCCGCTTCACCAGCCTATTATATTATATATACAGGGTATAACAAAAAATTACTCATTAGACCATGCTTATTTTGTACTATAGTATATTCTTTATCCTGTTTTTTTTACATACAGTAATTCCAACAATCTCGGTACCTGCAAAATTTATTTAATTAGATAATTTCGCAATCTCTTTTCTCGAAATCAGTATTCCTCGAACTATTATACATTACCTTGCATGCTAAATACAGATAAAATCAGACAATCGATAACACCTTTAGCACCATTGGGTAATGCTCCTGGATCGCTCCAGTATTTGAAACCATAAACTTCGCCTCTAATATATAATAGCACATAAAAAAGAGAAAATATCGTTTTTTTATCTGATATTAGTTGGTTTTTTTTCATAGTTATCTGTGAATTACAATATAATAAATACAAACCCAACTAGTCCACCAGAAACCAAACAACCAACAATAATAAAGATTATCACTGTTAATATTTTAATCTTTAACATATGTGTAACAGTTTTAATTAGTACAAAATAGGATCAAAATTTGATACTACTCCCTTTATAAAAGGTATTATTATTCTCACTTACCAAACTAAACCAGTACTCTGTCTCACCATACACTCGAGTACCAAGTGTATTAACAATTACTAATATAACCAACCAGATTGCAGACCCTAATATATAATAATATGCATTGAATTAAACGATATAGTAAATGCCTATGAAGAAAATAAAATAAATTAGAAAGAAAGCCTTTATACTCACATGCAGCATCTGGTAAAGCATGTGTCCAAAATCTCATAATCATTGGTAGAGCTGTCAATTCGCTTGCAACGACGATGGACCAACATGCCCTAATTAAAAGGTACGTTTGTTGTACGACAGTAACAAAATTTATTGGCTTAGCAATACAACTTGAACTTTATTACCATCGATGGTACAGGAATCCGAGAAGTGTAAACAAATGCAAAAATAAACCCTGTATATATAAATTTACCAGTAGTTATAACCAATAGCAGCACCAAATGAATCATCGACAAATCGTCTGCAAAAGATAGTAAATGATCCAGAAACCTGTTGATTTTGTAAAATTTTACACAGAAAATGAGTTACATAAAATGATAATTAAAGAACAATACAGAAAAATGAATAGAGAAAAATCTAACCGGAAGATAGGTTGCCATTTCACCTAAAGAATAGGCGACCCAAAAAACAATAAATCCAACGATAGCATATGCTGTTGAAAATAGAAAGAAGGATCCATTATTGATCTATTACTATCATGATTACATCTTTAGTTTATAAACCCAGATCATATTGTAATGCTTTACCTATTAATGCACCTAAAGGGCCTGTATATCGTCGTCATAACAATTGTTAACAAAAATAAAGATATCAACACCTCTTTACCACGAAATATTTTGTTCGTAAAACGAATGGTCTCTAATTTATCTTTACCTCCCAAATATAAATTTGCACCTGATCCAAGGAAAAGACCTTGACCTATGACTCCGCCGAGCGAAATCATCTATATAAAGTTTATTTGCGATACGCCAGGAAAACATTCCCACAGTAAAGCTTTCCATTAATGATAAAGAAACTAAATATAGATCATCACCGTAATAATAATCATTTATGACAAGTTAACATAAAGAAGACTATTCAACTCACTGCCA
The DNA here is from genome assembly GCA_025677815.1 of Phascolomyces articulosus. NCBI lineage: Eukaryota > Fungi > Mucoromycota > Mucoromycetes > Mucorales > Lichtheimiaceae > Phascolomyces > Phascolomyces articulosus. The sequence continues at coordinate 158,636 of JAIXMP010000044.1, forward strand.
AATGTCGTGCTTTAAGCGTACGCTTTAATTCGTGATTTCGTGTTGATTGAGAATATGCAACACTCGATACAGAACTTGTATCATCATCAAATCCATATGGATCGTATATAATTTCTAAATCAGAGGCAACCCTGGTTCGACTTGGTCGAGCAGAGTAAGCCATTTTCGTTTGTTGCTATTTTTTCTTCTCGAATATTAAAACTAGTCGATTGTGGTATAATTTTATCTTAAGATATAAAATATTTTGGAAGTTGACGATGATCCGCTGTTTATTCGAGTTATTATGAGATATAAAGTTGCTTTATATATTCAGTCTGGAATGATCGCACTACTAATAAATGGCTGCTTACAAAAAGTAGAAAAAATGGGGAAGAAATGCAAGTTTAAAAAAAAGAAGAAAAATTCTTGATTTGCATCTCCAGACTAAAAAGCTTGTGTAATAGTTAAATATACTCATCACATGACGCTATTTTTTTTTTTTGTTATAGAAAACAAACTGAAGTGACGTTGCATTTGATAAGGCTATCACTGATCACCACCATCATTACGATATTTCTTTTTTGTAAGTACTTCAATGAAAATTATAATTACTTCTTTGATAAAAATAGTAATTAAAACAACGTTTGGCTCAATGATGAAAAGTTGCTCATTTTTTATATGATTCTAATAAAATTTGATAAGCCACAGTAGTTATTTTAATAAGTGACAGAAGTGGCATCAGTATGTTTCGTATGTTTTACCACTGAATTTTATTAAGAACTAATCGACACATATCCATAAAATCAATCCGTACTTTTGCGCCATAAATTACGTTAAATCGAGCAAAATTGTAAACTAAGATCTCTTATTCGAAATCCGACGAGTAAAAGATTACATATTCATTGTTCAATTAATATAGCAGCTGTTACATAATGAGAAAATCAAAACAAAACATGGATACGTAACAGATTTCTAATTCATCAAGATATGTTACTCTATCAATAATGTATGTAAAATAATGATAATTACTGTCACGATTCGGAATAAATGTGATAAACTGTTTATTATTATGATTATTATTTTTTTTTAGTTGTATTATAATTTATTTTATGTTTTGTATAAAAGATCATGCACTACAATTACTGCAATACCAAGTCTCGATTTTGTCACTCTCAGTAACACCAACACATTCACCATGGTACCAGACATGACATTTATCACATGATATCATAAAAGTTCCATAATCAATTGTTGGATTAGAACATATACACCGCACAATTTCTGGTGTTTCTCCCTCTTGCAAAGGTTCATCAACCGATGGAGGGGGTGCTATTGCTGATTGTGCAAAGGCTTGTTGTGATGTCGGTGGTGGTGGTGTTGCTGCAGATAATGCCATAGATTCTGATAATGCAGATATGGATGAAGGTGGGGGTGAGTCATCTGTGGAAGTAATATCGATTTTTTCATTGGCAGGTTCTGGGGGTTTAATTTTGAAACGAATCTTGGGCGTATTGACTGAATTTGCTGATGAGGGTGTATTTTCGGTTGCTGACTGTATTGTAGCATCACCGTTACCATTACCATTTGACAAATTCAGTGTCAATTTGGGTAACTTTTTCTTATCACTTCCTCCTTTCCCTGAGGCTGACTTTCCAGAACTGACTTTTCCAGAACTCGATTTTCCAGAACTCGATTTTTCAGAACCAGCTTTTCCAGAGCTTCCTTTCCCTGAGCTTGCCTTTCCTGTACCTGCAGCAGAAAGAGATGCTAATGATATTGGTGTCAAATTCGCTCGTTGTGTGGGGGATGTGGGTCTACTTGTTGAAGTCGTTAAAGTGTTGTTTGCTGTGGTTGCTGTTGCAGCGGGGGACGTTGCGGTTTGTGAAGATGATAGTAAATTTGTAGTTGAGGATGTATTATTAGAATTTGGAGACGATGCAGTAGTGATTTCCTCAAGAGGATGTTTACGATTGTATTGGCCACCTGCCAAAGACGCCAGCATAGAGGTGCTATTACTGGAACTCGGTCTATTACTAGCACTATCCCGACTATTTGATGAAGACGCTGTTTTAACGGTAATAGGATCCTGTTGGCTTGAAACTGTTCCATTACTTGTTGGGTTTGCTGGAGTGGCAGGGGTAGGTGCTGTTGCCACGTCGACCAACAAATTTGGGGATGATAATTTAGATACCATGGCTGGTGGAGCCACACGCCGTAACAATTCTTCCAATACACCATTAGTATTACCAAACATAGTATTCCCTGGTGCTGCCTCATCTTGCGTAAATTTTCTAAACATTTCATGATTCCCTGCCAATGCCTCCCGCTGCTTCCTTCGTTGCTGTTGATCTTTGCTAGCTAGTGAAGTCATGACTTTTTTCATTGGTAAATTGCTTAATGCTACCCTCCGTCGTTTTGATGCTGGCTGTTGCTGCTGCTGTTGAGTTTGTTGACCTTGGTTTTGCTGTGATGATTCATTGGTGTTTTCTTCGTTTTCATGTAGTGAAAGTGCCAATGTTGTCGTTTTGTCTGTTGCTAATGCGGATTCTTCGAACGGAACAACATGCGTAAATGGATTATCCACAGGTTTCTTTCTATGTCGAACAATAATAGGTGCAGGTACCGCAGTCGAACCAGGTGAAGTTTGTCGAGTTATTGATGGCATTACCTGTGGTAATGCGCGTGGCGGCGGAGTCGCGTCTTCCTTGATAGATGATGGGAAGCGCGGCATATATGGTGGTATATAGTCTGGTAGTCCATTATTCTCCTCTTCTTCATCCTCTACTTTTTTGTTGTTATCTTTGGGTATAAGTTTCTCCTCCTTTTCTTTCTCCTCCACTTCCAATTCTTCCTCTTCCTCTTCACTTTCTAAAGAATATACATCGTCGTCGTCTGATGGGATTTCTTTATATTCATAAACTAATGCATCGTCGTAATTGTGTCGTCCATCCTTTACCAATTCTAAATCATTATTAATTTAATAATTCATATTCAAAGGACTGGTTCATTGAATAATTTAAAAAAAATAACGATATATAAATATACTTATTCAACCAACCTTCCAATATACGACTTGGATCTGATTGTGGTGTCCAACTTGGATTCAAAGCTTTTCCTTCTAACTCTAACCATTCTTTTAAAGATTCAGGTGTAATACCGAGTTCTTGAAGCCCATCCAATGCATCCCATATATTTCCAGTAGATCGACCTGTAAGTTCAGCATAGACCGATGTTGTTCTGCCCAGAAGTTTAATGTATTGGCTCATGACGTCTGTTAACAAATTTGTTGGTTCCGTATGGGCTGAATCGAATCCAGCAGACTGTAAGATCTGTAACGCTGTTGTTCGTAACAACGCGTTACAGAATTGTTCCGTCATTATATATTCTTTTAGAAAGAGAAATAATAAAAGAATGGGGGGTATGATTATACAACAAGTGAAAAGAAGAAAAAAAAAGTACTTTTTCAGCTCGAACGCTGTTTTCCTTTTTGCAAAATCAAATTCCGAACTCGTCTCTTTCACTCGCTCTTCTAAGCAAGTAAATGGAACAATATTTTTTAATGAATAGCTGACTAATTGTCACATTAAATTTTCTTTTCGAAACCACATTACATAGATGATGCTTTAAAAGTGTGGGATCAACTCAAGGACGAGTTCCTTTATTCAAGATTCTTTCATAATACCCTTTAACAATACTGCTTCTTATAACGGGGATGTTCAATAACAAGAATAAAGAAATATTATTTGATTGAATAGAGCTTTATATATTGTAAAATCCAAAAAAGTTATTATGGTAATACTTTATTTCCAGAAATACAAAGGATTAAGTAAGCACATGATGATAAATTTATATAATTTACGCGTTCGCTGAATGCGACTCTGTTATTATAACCTAGTATTTTATTATGTCGACAGAGTGGCATGTTTTGATGAATTAGAAATTGGCTATCCGCGTTTTCTTTTCCCGTTCTTTTTATATATGCGTAAAATGCAGCAGCTCTACTAGTTCAACAATAATTCTATATTTGAATATTTTAATATCTTGATCGAATTCAAACAAGAGGAATTTTCTGTTTACAGTTCTGCAACTGTTTATTGGGATCTATATGCTCAATCTCAATCCTTCAGAACGGTGGCCAATGGTAAACGGGCAATTGCGTCTTGGTTCTCAAGGAAAATGGTCTGTATTCCATAGCGACGCTAGAGTATGCCCCGATATGATTTTTATGCAAAATTCGAGAATAGCTAGTATAACGTATAATTTTCTCAGAAATATCAAAGATAACAACGTTATATTAATTTTATAGTTCAACATGAGGCACCTTTGCAGTTATTATTATGCTACTAATATTACTTTATCAACGATACAAATTTTCGCTTGTACGAAAGCAAAACATTGAGTATGACAACGTACCGTCATTGACAACGCTTGTTAAAAATGAATTGCAGTGTTTGTTGAGTAGATATGATTTAGTTATACAATCATCATCAACACTATATACAGTAATGTAGTAAAGGCAAATATTACTTAGATATATGATGGTTGAAAAATTATTAAAAAAATAGTACATAATATATAACTAAATATTTAGCATATTATATTATTAATTTACTGGTAGAGGTTATAGTTTCTTATATGTATTATGTACCTTTATTGGATAGAAATAATAGTGCTTTTTGTTGTTTATTCCCAAAAATATATAAATAGTGATGCTAATAGTTTGTTTTTTCATGTATAATGCCTTTTAATACGTATACATATAACTTAAGTCTTTTAACCCAGTCACTCTTAATGCAAACATAAACAATCATCAAATTCGCCTTCAAAGTAAGGTTCGAGTATACTCAACATCATCACAAAATATTGTCATTATTATTATTATATGTAAACAAATTCACAAAACTTTTTTAACTACTGTAAAGTATATACAAATATGTAAAAATGGGTAATGGGAAATATATTTACATGCATTTGTGTAATAGGACGGGTAATTCTTATTAATATAAATACATTCATTCTTCACTTGATCCTTCTGCTCCTGTATACTCTAAATCATAGTCAAATACAATAGATGATGCTCGTCGTTTTCGTGAAGGGGGGGGTAAAGAGTACATCGGGAGATTGGTCATACGCCTCATCTTGTTTGACTTGAAATAACGGATCAGCGACCTGTTCCACATCACCACTACTATTTTCATCATCGTCATATTCATCCAACAGATCCGTCACCACAATGTCTTTAACAAGTTTTTTGCCTTTGCTGTATATTAAAGATGTTTCCATGATGTTGACAAGACGTTGATGATGGTATTTCCAGAAATACAAAGCATCCAAGTTTTGAGATATCATTCAGACTACTAGGAACATGAAGTGTATAGGCATGCTTTGCAATATAAATGTCCTCAAGTCTTGCAAGAAAGAACCTTTATCCAACGCTTCCTATAAATTATACGTAATAAAAATAAAATGAGCAAAAAGAAGGAATGAAGAAAGCAAGAATGCATAATTTAGTAATCATACCCCTACAATTCATAGCCAAGGTGAAAATATATTTTCAAATCGTTCAAAGCCCTTCAATATCGCTTTACTCATCCTTAGGTTCTTGGATTGTTGTTTACATCCAATTTGGTTCGTGGCGTCGCTCTTTTTCCACTCATTGGTTCCCAATCGAATCTTCTTACCAAATATTATCAGGTCAATCTTACATCCATTAGCTATCACCATACTATTTTTATTACTATTTCCAAATCGACGATTGTTTTTAAGAATGTATTTTGACGCTTGGCAGACTTGCTCCCCGCTTTTCAAAACAAATAAGCTCATGAAAATTTTTAGTACTAAAATGTAATAATTAATATCAATCAGAGCATGGTAAATTACAAGTAGAATCCACAACATTAGTTTGTGCCAAAATTCAAATTCATGATACTCCATCGTTTTTTGTTCTTTTTCCTTCAAACTTAAGCAACGTATAGTTTACCTTCTGAATGAGTTTATATAAAAACTGGGATCAAATATAATAGGTATTCGTTATCTTCATTTATAAGAATTTAGGACAGAAAATTTTCAAAAAAAGAGAAATTTTCATACTTCCTCATTACTGATAACGATTGGCACGATACCAGTCAATGATAGTCTGTCTGCTGCATTCCTGTTGGCTTCGCATTTTTAAAGCGCATACGTATGGTACTTGGTACCATCCATATGGATATGACATGAACCATATTTTTGGTGCAGTTTCTTACAAAGCCGCTCAAAAAGTCTTTCAAATAAGTCAGCATCGAAATTGTCATGGTAGTCATGATAATCAGGTACAATCCGTGCTTCTTTTACTTCACCAGGCATAGTATGCCGCAGATCTTCTTCAGCAGGAGATCCACGTTTTTCACCTATTTCTGGGCGAATGTGTTGCATACCATTAACGGGCCAAATTAGGATCGAATCTTCCACCAATTCAAAGATCATGCGGTTATCTTGTCGAAATGTAATAAAAGCACCAAAAATCACCAACATAGGCTTACGTCCTGGCTCCCTCATATCCATTCCTGGTTCAAACCATATTTGCTTGCTGTGATGATCTAAATGCACATATGATTTATCAAGAAAAACCTCCGGGATTATACATACATTAAAGTTTAACATTGAATTCCAACGCTACCCACAAAAGAGAAATAGTAGTAGTAATTATATTTCATGCGTGTGGCGTGTGCTTGTGGTGAATGAAGATTTGATAGAGAGAAAAAAAAAAGAAAAAACATTCACTCCTTTTATAGTTTTTTTTAGGACCCAATCTTTTTGCTGTTCTTTGTTATACAAAATCACAAGTTGTAAAAAAAGTATTTCATTTAACAATAACGAGTGAAAACCATAATCTAGGTATTATACGTATCACGGTTTATTTTACCAGAAAAAAACCTGATTTTTAACCTATGTTGTCAGGAATATTATATTTTTTGATGAAGCAAAAAACCTAAAATTACCTGTCTCTATTATCTCAAATTTCAGAAAAAAAAAGTTGACCACTTTTCATTTCGTGATTTAAGTTCTGAAGACGATTAACCGAGTTTATAGTCAATAATGTTATGTAGCTTAGATCTTCAATACATATACTAATTATTCAGTGGGGGTTCATGTCAATGTCTTTATTATGTACTATATATAGTATCTGACCATTCTGTTTTATGTATTCTTCTTATTTATATTGATATCAACAACAAAACAAGAATCAGCTACGCACCTCATTAAAAGAATGGGTTTTATGGACAACCAAAATATTGAATGTTTGCACTACGAGAAGGAAATTTGTTAAATATTGTTCATTCTGGTAATTTTAATGCAATTGGTCCAAACATATATTTTACTACTTACCCCCATAACAAGTTACAAATACATAATCTAGATTTAACAAGTTTCTTTCCCGTAGAGTTATGTATGTTCATCTTCTTAACTTTTTATTTTTATTATGAGAGAGTTTCTTGATGAAGAGTGAAAAACTTCTATTATTTTCATCTCATCCACCAAGATAAACTTGACAGATCTTTTTCTACTTATTGTTAACTTGACATCTTATCTTGGATATCCAATCATACGGACACGACAGCAATAAAAAAAAGACTATATACTCCTTTTATCTCCGTAATTTCGTATTATTCAGAAAATACATTGTAAAAACTTCACACTTCATATGCATTGATTATAAGATGTTGAACCTCAAGTAAAATTCGTGAATATAGCACATATTTTCTTTGATTTGTTAATTATATAAATTTAAGAAGAGTTAATGATTCAACAAATTATATAATAAATCGAAAATTAGTCACCAAGAGAACCACTACACCAGAATATTACATAAATCTGATTGTTGATATAATGTTTGAAGAAAATGTATTAAAAGTATTCTGGATTAAAATTATTATAGAATATGATTGATTTTTGGATTGTTACTTTGTGTATGCAATGCTACATGATTATTTATTTTGCTTGTGCGGAAACCCTATAAAATGTGTAATATAGAAATGCTAAATTATTAACAAGATGTTCTTTTTTATAAAAGAAACAATATTCCTGTTCTATCCATCCACTCATACATAAAAGAAAGAGAAAGAGAAATATACATTTGTTTCAATTGTTCCGAATAAGCTTCTGTAATTTCTTTTCGCTTAAGTTTTTGTGCAGCTGTCAAAAGACCCTATTAAACGTTTATAAGCACAATTAGTACCTTTGATAATTGGAATAGTTGTATATAACAGCACTAAGAAAAATGTAAATAAAATACCATATCGGATGTCCACAAATCTTTGCAAATCCAAACGTTCTGTACAATTTCAGCACCCTTTAATCCATTCATTTTTGCTTGTTCTTGTAATAATCCAAGTACTAATTTTCGTAATCGAGGATCTTCACACAAGGCAGCATAATCATCATTTTCAATATTATTTGCAGCAGCGAAATCACGCATCTTATGTTCAAGTGGGACAAACAAGGCGACTGGTCTTGGGTATAATGGATCCACATGAACACATAAGTTTTCGACAAGTGCACAAGACTTGTATACACTTTCTACTTTTTCCAAAGCAATGTATTCACCGTGGCTCAATTTGACAAGATTCTTTTTACGATCAATGATACTGAGTGTGCCTGCTTCATTCCATTGACCAATATCACCTGTCATTAACCAACCATCTGATGTCAATGCCTCGCGTGTTAATTCTTCTTGTTTGTAATAACCAGATGTCACCGATGGACCACGGATCCAAATTTCACCTTGGTTTTTGGATGCAAAATAGCCTAAATCAGGAACATCTACAAGTTTGACTTCGGTACACGGAACGGGAGCTCCGACTTCACCTAATGCAAACTGTTCTGGTGCCATCACTGCACACATACTATCCTCACCCCCATCCCCCAACACAATAAAAGAATAATGATAATCCCCAACCATATTTCTTGTCAGTAAATTAAATCATTGATGCGTGTTTACTAAATAATGTTCTAACATGTTTCTTACCCACAACTAAATATATTACAAGAAAAAAAATCTATTAGTATTTGAATATGCACTTTTTTGTTCTACTCCCGTCAAAAATAATGCAAATTACCTTTCTGTCATGCCATATCCACAAATAATGGGTGCCAAGCTCAAGGATAAAAATCGCTGGGTTTCTTTTGACAATGGTGCTCCACCTGAAAGACCATATCGCAATTTCCCACCCAACTGATCGCTAACCTTTTTAAACACAATACGATCCAAAACACCTGTTGGTAATCCATAGCCCTTTAAGAAATCCTTGGCTTCCAATGCACCCATAAAAATCTTTTCAATACGTGGTCCACGTTCAGCAATCTTGGAGAGGACTGTTTTTCGAATTGTTTCCCAAACTTGGGGCACGCCACACATGATACTTGGAGCAAAGGCAGCAAGATCACCTTTACAGTTACGCACACTGACATCTGTCAATGTTTTGATACCACCATATCCCAACGTCAAACCCAAGAATATACATAAATTTTCGACCAAGAATTCCAATACGTGAGCCAGTGGTAAATAGGCCATCATGGTATCATTAGCTTCGACCAAATGTTGTAACATTTTACAGCAACCAGCAACTTTTTGTTTCAAGAAAAAAAAACAGTTCCGAGTAAATGATATTAGCTCCATTTTCTTTAAGTGTGTGTGCGTGCGTGTGTGAAAAATAAAAAGTTTTTTTTTTTCTTCCTCTTTTTTTTTGCGGACTTACTAGCAGCAACAATATTGCCATGGGTGAGAACGACACCTTTAGGATTTCCAGTGGTGCCACTTGTATACATGATACAACAAATATCTTGACTCGTTGGCTTGACGGGTTCGACGGGATTCGCTTCACCAATGATACGTACTTCTTCAAATGGTATAACATGATGAATTTGGGGCATATTTCGTAAACGTTCGATCGATGCTGTATTAACCTCGACGTCTCGATAAATAATATGGGTAATACTTGGGCATTGATCAATGATTTTTTCCAAAGTTTCGAGTTGATCACCATTAATAAAGCAAACAGCTGATCCAGTTTCATTAATTGAATGCATTAATCCATCAGCACCAAGGGTATCGTATGCAGTAACAATAGAAATAGATTGTGTAAATGCACCATGGGCCATTAACATCCATTCCACACTATATTATTTATATCCGTTCATCCGTAAAAGAAACAATTAATGGATATTCCCTGGTAAATATACATCTTTCTTGAAATAAACCAAAAAAAAAACCAACAACAAACCTCGTCGATGCAAATATATGAAGTTTATCATTCTTTTTCATGCCAAGTTTTCTTAAACCTGCACCAAGCATGCGAGTCAAATCCACTGCTTCCAAATAGGTATAATGGTGGTACGGACTAAATTGATAATATTTCCATTGTTTTGGCTTTTCGCTTCCAGGTACCAGCTTTTCTTCCACAAAGACTTGTTCCAATTGACGATAACCGAATGCATTACGATGCTTGTAAGATGAGGCAGCATATTGAAGAACATCGTAAAGTGTTTCAACACCAACAGCTGGTGTTTTCATAAGTTCAAATGGAGCGAGGATGGAACGTCGAATAGGTGTTTCACCAGGTTTATGATCATTAGAGATTTCAATGGAATACTGTTGAGCTACCATTATATGTAATTTATATGAAGGAGTAAAACAAAAAAAAAAAAAAGAAAAAAGAAAAAAAGGGATCGCGTATTCTTTGTTGGGTTTTGAGTTGTTTGAACTATTATATAAGTAGAAGGAGACACTCAATTCAGGACTTTTAATTAACCGTCTTTAGATTTGTTGGCATATGAAAATTTGTATTTGAATTGGTGTAACTCTTTCCATTGTTTCGATTGACAACACTTCATGATTAATAAACTAATTCGTGAAAATTATTATACATGAACGTTGAGAAAGTTATAAAAATAGTAACAAGCAAATTATTTTACTATATATCTATTGTACATATATAGATAAACAGCAATTCAACAGTTAAAGCCAATCTATATAATTTCAACAAGCAACAGCATTATCAACATCATCATAAAAAAAAAAAAACTAATTATATGGTGTTACCAAAGTGCTGTCAATCTTGATTAAATGATTATATTGTGTGAATATGTGTTCTTGAATTTAATATTTATCATGTGGTTCTCTTTTTCTTTGTAGTTACAAAATGAGGGTAAGAATACTTATGGTACTATAAGGCAGTTTATACTCTAAACACCAATTACGCGCTTTACTAATTTGAATGATCGAAGATATGAAAACTTTTCCTTCTTGAAAAGTTCCATGAATTTCCCAATTATACTCTCAAATGTAGATAATGAAAGAGCTTGTATATGGTGTGCCACTGAGGGTAATACTCTGTATGTAGGGCATAAAAAACCTCCTGGATCGTTCAGATTGACTTATATACTACGCCATGAATTTGGATATTCAAAAACGAAGGAGCGCCAGGCATATGATAAGGAATTATGCACACTGAGCGACTGATCACTGCAGTACATAATCCATAATACGAGATGCAATGTCGTAAGGAAAATATGCAGGTATATTGAATCGACGAATAGGGCTTGCTTCTGATTGGTTTTTTGCTTCTTGCAATATGTTTCATACTGTAGGTCCGTTTCTGGTACATTTTTCAAACCTCTGTTAAATACCTTGGTCGCCTGTGCTTGAAATCCATGGTCTACATACCGACGTCCAACAAACAAATACCCCGTTGGGTTCTGTGAAGCATGTGAAGATATAATAGTCTACGCTTCCTCCAGCTTCTCGTTAGAGCGCCTTTTTTTGCCCATGCCATGACGCGTGGTTTAAGTAAGTTGCCAGTTTTGCTTGAAGCTCTTTGACAGTGGACATTGTTATGTCAAGAACAGCAGTATCATATTGATAATGAATCCCCCTTTTTTTTATTAATAAAAAAGTTTATTGGCTCAACAGTATTTTACTGCTATTTTTTTTTTTTATAGACTTACCTGATAAATTGCTGGTTTTCCAACATCACTTATTGCTTCGCCTGCGTTTCGAGGAGGAAGGATCTTTGCAAGTTTTATAAACAATCTTTCGGATGGAATCATTCAGGATTTGATGGTTGTTTCTCTATACCAGAACTTGTAAGTAGCAGTAGCAGTCGTATTAGTAGTTCATTATCAACAACCACATCTGTACCTTTGCCATCGACCTCATCACCACCATCATCTGCCTCAATCTGTGAAACTATATCATCATTATTTTTTGCACCAATTCTATTTTAACCATTGTTGAAACAACCACGGTAGATATATCACTATCTACTACTACATTACATTATTTGACAGCCAGCTTGACTTTCATATCACACCACTACAGCTAATACTACGACCGCCACTGAACCTGAATTAATACCAAGCTTTGTTACCACTCAAATAACTACGAAAACTTATTCCCCTCATGTTACTACCATCAATATAGAATTATCTGCACGTATTAGTTTCAGTAATGAAAGATTACAACTCATTTACTTTTTTTAAAAAAAAAGCCAGCAATATCAAAAATACAAACAATTTATCTATAAATACAATCCATTTTACTCCATACTACTTTTGATCAAAGGTCGTTTTTTTTTATCCAAAGCGAATACCAGCATAAAGACCCACTAAAAATGTAGATTTGAACTATGATAAAATAATGTATATATATATATATATAAGCATCAAACCAAAATATACTTGCCACATATACTTTTTTTTTGTTTACCTGGATATTTTTGGTTAAAAGGTCAACGAATTTACGCCATTTACTTTGAACATCACGTACAGTAACGCGACCATCTTGATCCACATCCATTTGTTTATTATATCCTGCTTGCATACGATCCCAATGGACAGTAACGTATCCTTTGGCCGACATGTACTAATAATATATCAAAACCAATGAATTAAAAACAGTCTATCCAATCTGTCACGAAAAGATAAAAAAAAAATATTTTATTTATTTTCCGTACCTGAAGACAAACAAATCCCATTCCAATCATGATAGCAAACAATCGACCCATTTTCTTTAGAAAATAACCTGTGCATAAACCAAGCAAAGTACCAAATGATAGTTCACCTTTATGAACCAAAGATTGTTTTTGTGGTGATACTACTACTGGTTGTTCAATAATGTCTTGTACAGAAGGTGGTCGTTCCATGACTAATTACAGCAAAGTTAATAGCAATAACAAATTATTCATAAATATTAAGCATTGGTTTTATAATAATAATAAATTAAAAGATATTATTACCTTGACAAGCAACGGGTTGTTTTTGAAAAAGCAAAGGCTTTGCTATAATACCTCCTGTTGCCATTGTAACTATAGCTGTTGTTTTACCTACTTGACGCAAGTGACTCATGACAGACGTCTTTCGTTTGGATGATGTTTGACCCATCGTACTATAATAATAATGGGAATAGCATTGTCCTGTATTTTATATATATATATATATATACATTTTTTTTAGTTTGACTTGTCGATTTTCATTCATTTATATATATTATATTTTACCTGTCTTTAAGAATGATCGAGAAGAAGGTGTAGAACCATGACGAACCAAGTTGTTTCGAACAACTGAAGAAAATACGCGTGCACTCATTTGGGGGGAGGGGACAAAAGGCGGTAGTAATAGACAGAAGGGACCTAAGTTTAAAGTTACTAAAATGAACAAGTGTAACCGCTAAAAGTATTATAAAAAAACAAAGGCGTAAAAAAAGGGGGTTACTTTTTTGAATACTCCAATAAATTCTTTGCTATGGCAACATATGACTTCTATCTTTCCATTGAATTGATTGATCGAAATGCATAATAAAAAAAAGAGGGGGGAGGAGAATGCAAATCTTTTTTAGTGTATTTATTTTTGTTACAGATAAAAATAATCCACTATGCACCATAATAACAACTATCCCACATCAACACACACAAACATAACATCGCATCTTTTTCTTCCTTTCTTTTTTTTTTACTTTCTTTTACTTCTTTATTATTTCTTTTATTTTTATTCATATACCCATCATCAAATGAAAACAATAGTATCATTGTTACTGTTATTATTTTCAGTAACAAGTAATGTGCTAGCTTTAAGATACGGTGAACAATGTGATGCCACACCTCTTTATAGGTATATTTATTTAACCCGTGATAATGATAATCATTGAACTCAAACTGATCATCCTTTTTTTTTCTCATTGTATTACTTCTTAACAATGTATAGCTCAACTTGGCAATATGATGATTCATGTCAAAATGTTTACTTATATTGTGATCCTGCGACAAATACTTGCAATTATAAAGGATGTACCAATAGTGATTATATGAAAGGGTATAGTATATCAAATTAATGAATGATACAAAAGAGTATTTACTAACGTGATAAAGATATATAATAGATGGGATTTAAGAATACATGGTTATCCTGAACGATGTAAAGCAGGTACTTATTGTCCAGATGATAAATCACAATGTAAACCATTGGTGAATCCTGGAGGTCGATGTGAATTGGTAAGAGATATTACATTAATAAATTGATTCATTTATAACTTATGGCACTAAAAAAAATGCATATTTATAAATAAATATTAGCAACGGGATGACGAATGTGCAGGTCAAATCCCTATTTGTCTCAATTCCACTTGTTTTGTAAAAGCAGCTCCATTGAATGGCGTTTGTGTACAAGATATGTACGTATTTATTCCTTTATCCTCACTCTGATTCTATTATTAGCTAAATCCTCTCAACGTAAAGGAAGAACTCACTCCAATCAAAAAAAAAAAAATAGAACGGATTATGTATCGTACGACGCACAAGGATATGCACTTCGTCAACGGATTATTAGAGATAATTGTATTCAAGGCACATATTGCTCAAATAATAAATGCACAGAATCCTACCAAAACGGATATACATGTTCCCAAGACCGTGAATGTATATCACAAACCTGTGGCACCAATGGTGTGTGTGTCAATGGACCTGATGTTTTTCACACCATTCCTACTTGGTTATGGGCCGTCCTTGGTATTGCTGTACTATTGTTTATATTATTTATTCTTGGCATCCTATGGATTTTACATCGGTATCAATCCAAAAAGGAACGTGCCAAGATTATAAATTTTTTTGGTGATAACGAAGAATTTGCAAAATATGCCATGTTGGAAGAAGATGGCGGTGATGAAATCACAGCTGCTACCACACATGTCGATCATCATGAACAAGGAAGTAACAAGGAAAATAATAATAGTCAACGGACAAGCATGGTGTTTTTAGCTCATCCAGATTATCATGTTTCTTCTGCTTTGGGTACAACAAGACCTCTTTCTTTATTACCTGGTAGTAATACATCTGTATCCAGACTTCGAAATAGTACACCACCTAATCCAACGCATCGATTATCATCTTCGGGAGGTAGTATCACACCTCCATTGAACGGATCACGTAGTTCGATGCCTCGTGCATCAACATCTGATCTACAACAGCATAATAATGCAACTCCATCATTACCACCCCTTCCTACTTTGGATCATAATGACCCTCATTATCAACGTCGTACTAATTAACTGTAAAATGGACACTATTATTATTATTATTATTATTATTATTATTATTATTACTTCATGTTATATCTTTTTTCTGTCCTTTATATGTTCATCCATATATATATATATATATATATATATATATATATATATACATTATAAATATTTTGTTTGATGGATGCTTTATATGTTATGAAAAAAAAGGTGTTTACGTGATAAGTAAAAAAAAAAAAAGAGATACATTTTTCGTCGTTGTGTTGTTGTTGTGTAGTTGTATAAAAATAAAACAAGGGAATCACAATGGGAGAAGGAGGAGAGAGGGGGTGTTTAAGAGTGAGATATATATATAAAAGAGGGGTTTTATAAAGAAGAAAAAAAAGGACGCAGGTTGAGATGATGAAGATGATGATGATGATGATGATGACATGTAGAAATAATAAAAATAAGATTAATAAAGAAAATTAAAGGAGGTATTCTTCAAGAGAGAGGAGGTGAGGGAACGATGATGATGATGTTGTTGATGATGATGATAATAATACTAAGAATGAAGGTTTATTATTTATGCACTAAGTAAAGGTGTACGTTCTGTAGATGATTCTGGTGCTTTACGACAAATATCATGTTTACAAATTGGACACTATATAAAAAAAATATGTTAATTCTACAACTTTTTTAATACCCTCAATCCAACAAATAAATCAAATAATCCACTTACAAATTTCTTATGTGTCGTTAACCATGCATCCACACATGTTGTATGAAATTCATGTCGACAAGGTAACGTACGTAAAATATCATCATCGACATAATCTTCGAGACAAATAGCACATTCTGCATGATCATCTTGGCTTTGTTGTTTTTCACGACGAAATTTCCGTACAGGTAATTTGGTAACAAAATCCGTGGGAGCCAATTCATTCTTTCGTCGTTGTCGTTGTCGTAAACGCCATGTCAAATAAATGAATAACATCATGACGGCAGGAGATAGTACGACTACAAGTAACATATCTAGTAAAGGCCTATTTTTTTTTGTGTTTTTTTTTCCACAACACACAAATAACACACACATATATATAGACGCAGTCCCCAAATATATAACAAAACAAAAAAAAAGATATAAAAAACAAAGATTCTTCTTCTTTTTCAATATAAAAACATACCATTAAATAAAATGACAGATAACGAGACATACCATGTAAGCATATCATCCTTTACGAGCCGTACCAACATGGGTTCCCTAAAGGACTTTGATAATTGAAGTAAAGCTTGATATTGATGTTGAGCCACAAACACACTTGGTATAAGAACATCGGATGTATCACCTTTTAGAGAGAGAGAATATGGTTTGAAATGGTAAGCGTTGGTATATATATATTGTCAATTCGAAAAAGTTAAGCAACAAGAAGTGTAGCAGAGTGTGGTTTACCTGGTGCATACATAGTGATCCAACCATTATAATGTTTATCTCCGACAACAGCAGCCAAGGCTCCGCTTTCCTGCATGGCTCTTACTTTATCGACAAAAGAACATTCACCCCGTTCAATTAAAGCAACCCAGTTTTCAGTTGGCGGCGTGACAGGATGACATCCATAACGTTCCTCTTCATCTGAAGGTGGTAATAAACGCCCAACCAACCCTTCTTCTGTTAGTCTTGGTCCAAATGCTGCTACTCGATCGATATATGTTTCATTGGTTGCCTTTATTATTATTATTATTATTATTATTATTATTATTATTATTATTATTATTATTATTATTTTTGCCAAGGCATGGTCAGATAAAAACTGTTCTCTTTTTCTATTTCACTTGATATATCCAACTCATTTCCTCATTGTTCACGAAAACTCTCTTTTACTTTTTTCATAAAGATAAGAAAATAAAATAAAATAAAAAACTTACGACTACAATCACAGCCGCATGGGTCAAGTGTACGATTGTAAATAAGACAAGTAATGTTATGCAAACTCGCCAAGAACTCATTTTGGGATTGTAGTTTATAATATATTATATTAAAAAGAAGAAGGGAATTAATAAAAAAAATATATTTATTTTTTTTCTTTTATATATAATATTATATATATAAAAAAAAAAGAAGAAGAAAGAAATAAAGAAAATAAAAAGAGTTAAGAAAATACGAGAGGAAAAAAAAAAGGAAGAAGTTGAAAAATTAAAAAAAAAAATTGTGTGTGTAAAAAGTGATGCGGTTTTTTATTATTATTTCTGTATATGTGTATGTGCGTGTGTGTTTTTTTATACATGTGTCTCGCATGTATTTACACACACACACACACACACACACACACACCATACATACACACACAACAACAATAAACACAATTTATAAATCAAGCTTTTCTGCCTTGACTAATAGCTCATCTATCAACTCCCATTCAACATCCTCTTCTTCTTCATCTTTCTTAGTGATCATTATCATTCTTGGTACTTGTTGGGTATTCTATTGCACATTACATTATAAAAAAAAACATCAGACCTTTTTTTCTTCTTCTTGTTCCGTGGGTTTTCGGAGGAGTAGGAAGGGGACAGATGATAATGATTATGATAATAATGATGATAATGTTGGAGGGAGGAAGGAGGTAATAGGTTATTTTTGGGAAATGGTATATTTCTATGTTATTTTTTACGAAATAATTGAAACCCTAGTAATACTACTTACAAGATAATAATTTGGATAATTTGATAATTGTAATAAACCATCTTTATATTGCCATTCTTGATTCATAATAGTAGATGATGATGTATGTGGTTGTCTTCGAGATTGGATCAAATTTTGATTTTCGACTTTGTCTGACTTTGTGCTCATCACTTGACTTGTTTTGTCATTAAAAAAGATCATCACCAGATATAAATCATCATAATACAAGTAATAATATATATATACTCACCACAACCTGATTGTTTGTTCACAAAGAAACCCTGGTCAAAACACCATAATTGATTCTTTTTTCCAACCAATATGGGTCGTAATTCTATTCTTGCTCCTGGCTTTTTATTTATTTTGTTATGTCCATATAGATAATATAATACGTGTTGTTGTATTTACATATATAAGTTTCTTTTTTTTTTTTGATTCCAATGACAATTATTTAAAAAAGAATTATTATTGTTGTCAAACCTGCCATGATGAATTAGTTACTGTTAAAACATGGTTTGGATGATTCTTTGTTTGAATATAAAACCATTGACTTGGAATTGAACTTGTCATTTTTCAAAAAAATAATAATAATAAAAAGAGGGGAGAGAGGGATTAAGCAAAAGCTTGAATTTTTTTTATTTCTTTTTCTGAGCTTGCCAGCTTTTCTACAAAACTATAAGGCTGACCTATTATATATATATAATTAGCTCATTTGGATTATTCGAAAGCATCGTACCATAGTCAACATGATAATATAATATACCTTTCTTTTGTGCTTCTTCTTGTTCTTGCAAATAGATATCTCGATCACGTATAATGGCATGTTTTTGTACTCCAATAATAGTGCCTATTATAATGACTCCCATTTTAATCCCATTATTCATTCCAACAATCCAATAGAAATAAATACACTTTACCAGAAACATGAAGTATTCGAAAACTATAAGGTTGATCACACACTTTTTTAATGAAAAACAATGAAGCTAACAACATATCTGTATAATCACGCGGTACTCTTGCTATCCCAACTTTGGTGGATGGATTAAACCATTTTACTATATATATATATGTGTGTGTGTGTGTGATTTATAAATAATCAAATAGTATGTGCACTCTACAGTCAAATTATAATAATAATACCATAAACACTACGCGCCATGCCATTGCCAAAATCACCATAATCGATCGTTAAAGCAGAATGAATACATCGATTTAAATCATCGTCACAAAGTTTAGCAGATGTACGTGGGAATATAACCTTGTTATTTTCAATAATTGGATCTTGCACTAATTCAAACAAGATCCACCTCACTTTAAATCGCACCATGTCTCCCTTTTTTTTCTTGTGTAGTACTGGATAAAAAAAAAACTGTACCAGCAGACACTGAATAAAAGTCGGAGATCAGGTGTCTCTTGTAATTTTTTTTTTTTTTTTTTTTGTGAAGCACTCTCTGTTTACCCCTATTATTATTTTTACAAAAATGAGGTGTGTGATACGTAATAAAAAGTTTCACAATTGTGCAAGTTCCCAGATAATGAGTTGATCAGTTGACACTTTGGTAATAGAGTGATAAACTATAAATGACAACTTATATATAATCAGTCATACGCACGGTTTCTATTCGTCCACCTTCTTATTGGAGTAATATATATGCCTAGTTATTATCAAAGATTTTATTATTATTATATGATGATAACTCTTTAATATATGCATAAACAAAAGGAATGTCATCAAAATATAGAGTTCGTGTTGCATATGAGCTAGTTATTTTATATATCAACAATAAAGTCTTTTTTGTTTATACAAGTAAAAATAACATACTCTCGGTCCGAGATTCCATTAAAAATTGTGCAATTTTATAATAGGATATGTATACGAATGTGCAATTAACAGTGCGCACAAAGACGTTTATTTTCATTATTATAATATAAACAAATTACATAAATGTTTATATTTAAGCCGAAACATGTATCTTTCATATAAATAGAAATGTATCATCCGTATAAATAATGTGACAATGATGACATAATAAAATAACAGTTTATGCTAGTTTATGTTGTGCGTATATATAAAATAATGGTTGTTGACATGAGTGGTACTTTTCTTATTTTAATTGTTACGTGCCTCTAAAATAATAATCTATGGCTGCATATATATATTGTAATTATGCAGCAAACGTTTTCGAAAAAAAAATGTATACTATTACTACATTGGAGATTTCTTATACATGTCGACAAGATGATACAGGTCAGGTAGCGATCACTAAGGAGCGTGTTTGACCTGCTACGTAATAGATCTGTATGTATTACTAATCAGCAGGCATTATCTTGAAATAAATATAATATATCCTACTTACCACAATAGTTAAGTATAACTTGTTGTTTAAAGCATCATCATGTTGTTAAAAAAATCCATCAACATTCTCCAAATTGAAGAGGAAGCTCTTTTGTGATGATCAGATATTGAACAATGTATTCAAGAATATGTTTGACAAGCTGTGAATTGTTCAATTGTAATGATAAAAGATTCGATGACGATCAAGACTCAGGTGTTAACGAGTAGATGTTTGTCCGTGTGTATTATAATTCCCCCAAACCTTTTGTAACAATGGTAATTCAAGCAGAAATCGAAGAGATTGTAAAAAAGAGGGGTCCATCATCAGTATATTATATTCAAGCTTTTATCGAGTCTTTCATGCCCAACACTGTCATGAAGAATGATACGTAAAAGCAAGCAAATACAATTCATATGTATGATGAATTAATCATTGATTTGTATAAAAAGACTGCTCTAGTAACTATATATTATAAAATATACTACATAATAAATTATTTCTTTTACCATTTCAAATCATTTTATATCATCGTTTATGCATAGAAAATATGAAGAAGTTTTTCATAATCTAAATGTACAAATACAGTCATCTCCATAAACAGCGACTGTCTGGAAAGAACGGAGCGATCTTTACACTCAATCAGATACAGCGACACTTGTAAGATGGATGCAAATAGGTAATAATACATGCAAATTTTAAAAGAATTCACGATGAACGCTTCCAGAATAATGCAAGAATTTGGGATGGACTGTTACGAGCTTGCAATTACTACGTTAAAGCATATTTACCTAAACAGACTTTTATGCTTATATCACCTGCGCGCCACAACCGTAGTTTCTCTCACACAACTAATTGTATAAATAATAGGATATAGCTTGATATAATTTAACGCTATTGACGAAAAAAAAGATGTGTCTATCCCCACTTTGGGGAACATTTTTTCAATTGAACAATGTAAATATGCGAGTATTGATCTCCAAAGTATTTAATGATAACGTCAATTTATAATGAAAAGAAGCTTACTGCAATAGACTCCTATTTGTTTGCAACTTGTCGTGTGCATTATCCTACGTTTGGAGATAACAATCTTTTTCAGGATTATGGTTCATCTTGTGTTACATCCTTTGTGAGCTTTGAATCCTCATATTTTGTTTTAGTATTGCCCAATACTATTGAATGTCACAATGTTACATTATATCAGATAAGAAAATTATTGGCCGAAATATATCTCTTGAAATAGAGAACAACCCTGCATTATTTTAAATGGGGTTCATTTTGCTATTCTCGGAATCCAACAATTGAAAATGCTTTTATACTATTATTGATTACGGTACGCGCCACAGTACTCAAATTGTCATGAAACGCCTTGTTTCTTTTTTTGATTCCTTTAATTTCTTCAGTTGTTATCCTAATTTCTATTTCAGATTTTTTTTGTTGCTTTTACTAAATGAATAAAGAAAAGTGATTACAATCAATCATTGGTACCTAAACAACCATGTATTCAAAACAAGATCAAGGTATTTTGATGACTTTGAAAAGAATCAGGTGGAGCGTGAATAAAGTGGCACAAAGAAGTAGCGGTCTAAGCCGACGAAAAAGTGAATATAAAATATAGACCATTATCAGTGTTGCAGTTTGTTCTTTTTTAACCCAAAATAAATACCTTGGTAATTATGCTCAAGGCCATCATATTACTTTTATTGACAAACGTCTTATTACAATACCAATTGGTAAGTTGCTATTATAATGTCCATCCTGGACTCGATAACACATTCGATTTTCCCTATCGTTACAGAGCCGCAACATTTGTCCGTAATAACTCTCTGTAAGCTTTTTGATTTATTCGACCATAAAAGTCATTGTTTACATATAAATATTTATTTTGATTAACTACAAAATAATGATGAAAATACTTCTTGAAAATACTGCATGAAAATAGTTAATTGTATTTTTTTTTTTTGACATTGTAACCATCTCTCATATGAACATTAATTACGTATTAGGTATTTTTGGGGTGGTTCTATAATTAATACCGTCTACAACGTAATGGACAGATATGAGGAAAGAGTAGCGTTTTATTTTGATTCAATCTCTCTGGACCCAGACACTGGAGATATAAACTATTCTGTAGTCAATGGTTCTGTAAGCATATCACGCTTCACTCCTTTACGTTACAGCACAGGTGCGAGCGCAGTCTATCTTCCTGACATTGATCGTGTGCTGTTTTTTGGCGGCCATCGAAAAGAAAATAAAACACTTGATAGCGAAACACTTTATCTCGTGGAATACGACTTTCAGACATCGGAATGGAATAATGACATGTCCATACAACTTGCACCGGGTGTCAATCAAACCGCTATTCCCCTTCCTGCAAATGAAATAGATTTGCAAGCAACATTGGCTCCCAATGGTAAGATTTACATTGTTGGTTTCCAGTCAAATTGGGAAGACACATTGGAGGAAGTATACTTTATGTAATTACTTTTACATTTCATTTTATTTGATACTCAAAAACGGATAATACAGAACGATATATAGAATATATATATATATTAAAATTTCTTTTTGTATATATTTATTTATATAAAACAGGTGGGAATACGACCCTAACGGTGGCGTATTCAGTCCTGTGCATATAAATGCTTCACTGGATGGATTTACAGAGAGCTTTTACCTAATTCCAATAAAGCCACCTGTTATATTACCGTAATTATATATTTTTTCTTAAAAAAAGCTGCTATTTCATCGAGTTTGAACTCTTGCATATTAACAGGTTACTGGTCCCATGTTATGTTCTTCCATTTACTATATTTTATAATAGAGATGGAAGATTTATATATATTGCGGATATAAGCTCTCAATTGATTATATTTGACACCAACACAAACCGTCTTATCCCTCAAAATGTTACAGGGTACGATTCCATACCTGGAGGAAGGGGAATGGATGCCGAACACGTTAATTCTGACTAAAAGAGTTGATGGTAACGCTGTTCTCGGTATGTTCCTTTTTATAATGATCATAATATTTTACAACAATTATTTACATTTGAGCAACTAACCAAATAAAATAAAAACAGCCCCAGACGGTAGACATATTTACTACTACGGAGGAGGTAAGAAAAATAATCTATACTCGCTGCCTTCATATATTATATGATACTTATTTTTTTTTTAATGAAATAGACTTTGATCCCTACGATAGTACTGCTCACAAGAGTTTTAATGATATTGCCATTCTTGATACACAAACATGGAAATGGATGCCACCAAGTGCAATTTACGGTGAACCTCCAAAACCTCGAATTCTAGCAGATGCTGGTATTGTTAACGACAATTATCTAATTATCACACATGGTATGTTGAACATTTTTTGGTGCCTATATTTTTATCTGACTATATACTAACTTTTGTTTACTTTATTGCCTGATGGATATGGAAAATAGGAGTTTCCCATACTGGCAAGCTTCTCAGTGACATAAATGTCGTTCGACTTCCTGATATTTCTGATCCTACTGGTACATTTACATGGGTTACTAATATAACTGAAGGAGATGCATCAAATTCTATCCATGACAGCTCCAGAACCCGCCCAAATGGGGGTAAAATTGCTGGTATTACAATTGCTTGTGTAATCTCTGTTGCGGTATTAATCCTTACAGTATACTATTATTTCAGTCGAAGAGTAAGGCTTGCTATGCGAAGTATATTTCGATACTTTGTTTGGGATTTGAGGTAAATCTAGGCTATTATAAGATTATTTCATAAGTATCATCACTTAAAAAAGGCACTTGATGATATATTAATACAACATACTTTTGATTATATAGAGTTGGTGAACCACATTGGACAAGAGCATCTCAGTTGATATTTCGAATTATTTTGCTTGGAATATTTTCGGCATATCTTGGATATAATGTTAAACTAGTTACAAATAGTCCTATCTCCACATTAACGCTTATTTCTCAAGTTGACCAAGTGACTTTTCCAGGTGAGTATTTTCTTTTATGCCATCTTGGTATTTCTTGGACAGACTCCTCGAACTTATACGTACAGTACTATATATATAGAAATTCGCTTATGTTTTAAAGGGTTCTCCCGTATGACTCTCCAATTGGAATCAGGAGCTTTGTCAACAGCAGATTTATTTGAGAAAGGTTTCATCCAGGAAATCATTCGTCCAAACAACACTCTTACAATACCCGAAGATCTTGAATTTGATGGCTATAATGATATGTCGACCACATGTTATTTATTCACACCTTCTAATCCATTTCCTATTGTTAAGTCAACAGCAAATGATTCAGTTCGTTTTACACTAGCCTATGTCCAAGTTTTGACGGAAAGTGAAAACTTTATCTATGTTGAACTATATCCACATGGTCGCAATCCAAACTTGGTCACCTATAACAATACTGAACAACCCTATCTTTCACAACAAGAACTAGAAATATGGCAACAAACCGATATTGATGACTCGCAAATTGGTAATCGTTATAAAATCGATCCATCCAGTCAAAACACTATTATATATGATTTGCAACTACGTCGATCCTTGCGCAATGATTCGTGGAATAATATAGGGTTTGCCTCTGTTTATGAAGAGGTGCCTGAACTTGTAACAACGTTTAAACCACTGGCTCTGAATGAATCGTTACAAATTGCAGCCATTGATATTTATCCACGAAGCATGACCAACACTGTATTACAGGAACAAAGGATTTATACACTGATTGGTGTTATTGGTCAAGTAGCTGGTTTGTTTGCATTACTGGTAACTATTGATCGAACACTCTTTGGGGCACAACCTCAATCACCGTGGGGAATTGTTCAACGGCTTTCTATGGGCAGCCTTCGTAGGTCATTATTAAATAAACTCTATGGAGCATTTGGTGATATGAAGCGTCCAGTTCCGTTTGTAAGTCCTGTTAATCAACATGCTTTTTCAATGCAGAACAAATATGGTGGTAGTTTTCATTAGGAATGTAATAATACCAAACAAAAATCAGAAGTGGCAATTGATTTTGACCAGGAGCAAGGATTAAATGAAAAATCATTACACAATACCGATAATCGTCGGTTGTTCTCCAAGAGTGCACACGACCATACATACATCAACACACCATCACCATCATTATCAAAATCATCATTACCAATAACACAAGAAAGCCAACAAGCGGAGACACTAGAATCGCGGGTTAACAGTATAGAATCTCATTTAAGTCATGTCGCGATAACACACCAGCAGCTAGCAGATACTACATTAAGCAACCATCATGAACTACAAAGAAGGATACAACTTATGGAAGTCCTTCTTAAAACATACTACATTGATGATGAGATATTCTTAAAGCTTGATCATTCTCACGAAAACAACAATAGCAACAATCAATTGGGAGATGGCGATAAATCGGGTGCTAGTGGCAGTGGAGGTAGTAAAGATACTCTGTTATCAAGTAGCAATGATTCATTAAGCCAAACAGCAAATACCAACAATAATGAACAAAACGTTGCTTTTGGTGTTTCAAGGTTTCTTCGAAAGTTTCGAAAAAGCAATAACTATAATAGTGTGGAAGATCAACTTTCCAAAGAAGTGCCTTCTCCTTTGGTCATTGACAGTACAGCAGTTAAACAAGGTGATACCAATCAAGAATAATTTCTAGTATCCCGTCATTACTCACATTTGGTATACTTTAGCTCCAACTATGTGCGTCCATATCAAGAAATAGTTGACCTATTCATAATTATATTTTTATAACATATTTTATTATATAGATTAAAATGTCATGCTACGAGAATAAAAATTTAAATATTTAATCAATCTAGATTATATAATCAGCTGTGGTTTTTTTTACTAATGGTTCTCAAGATAAAGGAGTATCCTTAAATTAAAACAGTGACCGTGGTTACACAAGTATCTGGTAGTAATTTATGCAGAATAAATAATTAAATTATGCAACTGTTATAGTATGATACTTCCTGCAGTTCAATCGTTATTATACCTACACTATTTTTTTCATACAACAAAATAAATGACATGAGAATATTGTTTTTATTTTAAGTTATTATAAACACTATATGGAGGAAGCTTTTTTTTTTATACTGGGCTTTTTTTATATATTACAAATAATTGTTGAATTACTGGGAAATAATACGATTATGTTCACGAACGGCCTTGAGTTCACCATCACTCATATTTTCTGATTCAGGAATAGGTGAAAATCCCATACCCAGCTTTTGATCGTCTGTCAAAATAGAAGGTGTTGCTCTGTCGTGAAAATGCTCCTCACAGTCATTAGCAGGGAAATCAGGTGGTGTCGTTCCATTTTCAAACGCACCACGTTGTCGTATCAAATATTCAGAGCTTCGAGGACACATGGGAGTGGAAGGGATATATAATACAGATGAATCGGTTGACATTGTTTGATGTGGCTCAACAGCATGTACAGTATCACAATGCCTATATGAAAAAAATACATAAACCATTAGGATGCTATTCTACACAAACTTTCTCTCTTCTTCGCTCTAAAATAAATAAATAAAAAACCAACATACCAGAATACTCCATCACCACAATCGACATCTGGAACAGAAACCATGTTATCCACGATATGTGAATGGTCTTCTTTGGTAATATCTTGACAGCGACCTGGCCAAGCACCCATAAAATTGCTATATATTATAATAAATTCCATAATCTTGCTTTAATAACTTCTTTTTTCCATATCATGAATAGTGTAATATAATTTACCTAGTGTTCATATTTTCTTCCAACAAAGGCTTCATCATGAAATAAGCAGTTGGTTCCTTGATCAATGGACATACGCGAAGAGTACCGCCACCAACAGTAATCTTTGAAATAGCTAACCAACCTTGAAAAATACGAAACATGGAACAGCCACCAGGTGCATCATACAGATCCATGTTGGCTTCAATTCGATGTGTAACATCATATGGATCATATTCTTCCCACTTTCCTTCAAGAATCTTTGTATAACAGCGACGATATTCAGGATCTTCCCAGCCTAATAAAATTGAACATAACAAATTACCACCATACGTTTCGTAAACGTGTGAAAAATATATGCATTTCATGATTCCATAGCTTTCCCATCATTATTTTTTTTTTCTACGTATAAAACTTACGTTCCAAAGAACCACCATCAATATGACCTGCAAGATTGAATTTTCCATCTCCTGGCTGACGAATACGCATACGATCACAATACACCAAGTTATTATCTAAATTGACAGGTGCGCTTTTATCACCATGCCAAATATGGTTCAAAGCAATTGCTGCAGCTGTGAAGTTTGGATGACTACGAGCTTGAACTTGAGCTTTTGACCAATACACTTCCCAAACCTAAAAACAACAGTCAGATTCGTCATGCCATGTTTTGTTATTATTTCCTTTCTTTTTTACGCTATGAACAAAAATCTAAATGAAATAATAATTCTTACTTGTGGATTATCTTCAGGAAAACCAACGATACCTGGATGACGTTGGATATAATCTTGAATCGAGGATTTATATTCAGCGGCAAGAGCACGATCCACAATATTACGAATGACGACTGTACCACGTTTCTTGACTTCTGGAATAATTTTTTCAGGTAAACGACCTCCATTATTCTTGATATCTTCTATGGTGACTTCTGGAATAACAGCTGATCCACGTTGACGAATCTCCTGGGATTCTTTTTCCATTGTATTTAAAAGTCGATCGAACGCTTTACGAAGGATATCGGGATTTTTAGGTGCAATTTGTTTCTTTAAATCCAGGAACCGAGGATCGATTTCAGGTTTGGATGCACCCAAATGTGCAAAAACAGATGAGATATTTCCTTTGGCTTTATTGGCAGAACGAATCATGCTTGTTTCTTTAATTGGGGGGGGGAGTTTTTTGGGATAAAGAAAAAGAAAGTTATAGTTTATAAAGAGATAAAATGAAGTTTTCTGCAAATCTCGATCGTTTTTAAATGATAGATTTAAAATGCCGCGGTTGAAATTGGTTCCATGGAATGAGCACGGAGAATGTTTTCTCCACGGAAGCGATTTACCCTTATTGCCTTTGACAGCTTTTGACATCATAGGCAAAGAAAAAAGACACGGTAAAATATAGCCCATGGTTTAATCGTGAGCTGTTACAAAAATAAAAATGTCTCGCATCCTATATAAACATTAGACTAGTCAGCAGAATAAAAACTTACTATAACTCTTTTTCACCATATCGGAAAAAGCTGTAGAACTATTAAATTCATCCATGCAAGGCGAGGGGCGGTGATATCTGGTGGTTTCTTGTTGTACTCATACTCCAATTGTAAAATTATAACAACCGTTTTCTTGGACTTTTTTCTATCTTAGTTGTCATTTTTTTCCCGGCTTGAATATTGTATGTTTTTCTGTTTTTTGAATTCGGCCACGACCCTTAGGCAAAACGATGTTTTGCTTCTTAAAAAGTAATAGCATTCTCCAATACCACCTGTATGAATTTATCCAACATGATGTTCGTTGCTAAATGCATGTCGCATTGAATCAGGATACTAAAGAGTTAAGGTTAAGTGAAAGTATCTGTAGCAACCCAACTGGCATAAATTTACCTTTATTTTCGAAATAACATTCAAAATAGTCATCATTATGGAGCCAGTATATACCATTGTATTTCATCCTATCTTCTACCCCACATCAATAATCTAAGATTTGTATTCAGTTTCATTAAACATAATATATTTTCCATAAAACTATTCAACATCATTGTAAGTACTTGAAAAGAATACGGAATCAAAAGTACTGGATGTATTTATTGATATGACGTATACTCTAAATCATAATGTTTTGTATAATTTACAATATCAAATTTAAACAATGACAAATGAACCCTCCCGCACATCATTTGTAAATTTGGAAAACATAGGGCGAAGATGCAAATAAAAACTGTGACATCGAAAGATAAATACACCAATCGATTTGTATAAAGGACTATCATCTTCTTGCCCATTTTGTTCTACTTTTCGAATGACAGGATAAATTCGAGAACCCAGTTTTCCGAACACTGTGAATGGCAGATCTAATATCATACATTCGTCACATTCCTCTGTCAAGGACAAAAATGTGATTGGGTGATGCCTTCCAGGAGCTATATAGGTCTCCATCATTTCTCGATCCATTTTTTCATGTTGGACTGGATTCGATGTTAATTCAGTTATATAATGGGTAATCTCGATGCCTAGGTCATGTACCCTAAGAGGTTTTGCATCCAGTTTTGACGAAATTATGTGTTTGAAAGGTACAGTTAAGTCTTCTTTGACCAAAGGGAAATGGCGCGGCTTTGCTGCAATATAGCGAATGTTATTAAGATGGAGTCGATCCTTCTGTATTTCATTATTGTCATTGTCATCGTCGTCATCCCTTTTGGTACCAACTTTTTTTCGTCGATCAATTTTTATAATATCTTGCATTTCTTGATCCTTGAGTTGAGATGTCAGTACTTGACTAACATGAGCACCTCCAATACCGGTCCAAGAAGGTAGAGTATGTGTATGTATTCCTTGAATTTTATTTTTATACGTTTCTCGAGCTTTTCCGAAAAATAGTATAGATAAATCTTTTTCAATCAGGTCACTGTAGAAATTGCTAAGCACAATGTCCAGTGCCATACCATAGTCCACTTTGACGTCCATTCGGTCGTGAAAGATATTGCCCAAAGCGAAAGCGCGGTCATGTTCTTTTGTTGTGGACCGTGCATGGGCATGACGCAATATATAATTGGCACAGTAGCTCTCCCGTTTTTTATGCAACCCATATAAAGTTTCAGAAAGCTCGCTATCAAGTCCAAGACTAGCGTGATTAGCTGCGCTAAACACACGATACGTATTCCACAAATGGGCGTTTCTTCCAACAAAGACCATGTACTTTGACATTATTGCTTCTTCTAAAGTCCATAGTCTTTGGAGCCATTGACTTTGACCAATATCAGCCAAACACTTTTCCATGATATCATGCTTCTCTACTACTTCATCGCTTGTAATCGCTTTCCAGGAATCTTTCCAAGTGACTGAGGTATCTTTGAATTCTTCCGGAATCGACATTTCTGGAATCATGGCCACGGTATAAAAAGCATTCTGGTATATTTTGTACATTCTCGCAATCTCCGCGTGCTTGGCTGCCTTGTCATTTTGGTCGATGCATATCTTATCATACCAGATATAGTCGATGTCAAAATCCTTGCAAACTTGTTGGATCAATTGTTCAAACTTCACTTCTTTGATTTCATGATGGTCAAGAAATGACGATGGACCTCCCTTTTCTTTTTCTTGTTCTTCTTTTTCATCATCTTCACTTTTTCTTTTTTTGATATTTTTCTTGAGAATAATTCGATGTTTCCCATGATCAAAGAATTCGTATTTACCATTTTCACCAGGGAAAATATCACCAGAATAATTCCATGAGTAAGAGAGAGTACAATAACCATGAGTTGCTTCGGTACCAGGGACGCGTTCCATATCGGAAGTACGGACAAGCCAAGTGGGACGGAATTTTGAGTCGCTTTGCACTTTCAAAAAAGTAGGCCTGCTTTCTTTAAGGAGGGATGGCTGGTCTGCAACATATGTCATATACATGCTGAGCTATTTTTTTTTTTATAAATAAATGTTTTGTGAGTTTATGATATACATAGATTTATGGTAATAAGATTATTCCTGGAGTATGTTTGCCAATAGATATCTTTTGTTTTAACTTACACCTTTGATATTAATACATATATTTGTTAGATTATATGACCAATGTATTAGATATTCTTCAAGCTCTTAAGACAACTAATAATAAACTGAGGAAGAAAGGCGACAAAAAGGTAGAATCATTTTTTTTCCACCTTGAAAAATGGAGTTTAAAAACTGTACTGGCGATCTTTTCAAAAAAATGAAGGTACTTCCGGGTACCACAAACAGAAGGCTTGTTTAGAAAGGAGGAGCTGCAGATTATGTTAAACAGGATGTACAAACGTTTGATCTGCAGATTGTTTGTTTCATCATATCGGGTGCACATTTAAATGGGAACCTATTGGAGTAATAACTTTTAATATAAATCATTTTATATATGCTCTCAAGCCAAATAACTATTTTTTAAAAAGTTTATATAGAGTAAGCTCCAGAACTCAATTGGTTCTACAATAATGTATTTATTTGTCGCTTGAAATCTTGTGGACGCAATTATTTAGACCTTTTTCATCATTTTCCGTGTTTTAGAAATGTTGATGAGGCTACAAATTAAAATTCATTGCTTCTACTTAGGTTTGGTCACACTGGTGTACATGGTTGTCATGATCAAGGAGAAATCATGGCAGCACACATTATTATTCTTGTTCTTTGCCCCTGAAAATCAAAAATATGGGTACTTTTTACATTGGAACCAATTTTATCCTTATCAATC
Organism: Phascolomyces articulosus; assembly: GCA_025677815.1. Taxonomy (NCBI): domain Eukaryota; kingdom Fungi; phylum Mucoromycota; class Mucoromycetes; order Mucorales; family Lichtheimiaceae; genus Phascolomyces; species Phascolomyces articulosus. The sequence goes on from JAIXMP010000044.1 coordinate 190,586, forward strand.
CCCGGATAATCGCGAGTGTCTTCGTATTTCGTATGATGACTAAAGCCTTTCGACGGTACAATATATGTATGGAACTCTCTTGGTATATGGGATCATTTTTATGCAGAAGATTGGGCAAGTATTTTGATAAGTGGCGAGAAAACAAATATTTTTCAGTAATAAAGATATAATTTTAGTTATAAAGGCAGAAGTTTTCAGTTAAAACGGGAGGATGTTCAGTTAGGAAAGGAAAAATTATTCAACTATGAAAGAAAAATATGTTCATTTGTGAAGGTATGTGTTTTCGTTATTGAGTGCAGAATTTTTAGATGCGATTGACAACGGGCCATCCCAAATTTATACAGAGACTGGAAAGGCCAAGGTAGACCTTATGTGGCCTTGCGAGATTAAGGTGAAACCCTGCCTTGGAAACTCTAGAAATTTTTTGTCTTTGGGGAACCTTTCAAGCATTTCTCAAGACTAGAAATATTCTGCAAAGGCTGGAAATGTATGGGTCTCTCTATCTTTTTTTTTTTGTAAAAATGCTTACTTTCAATCGTCCATGATAATGTTCAATGAAAAAGTGATACAATAATATCCAAATGTCATCTCTTCTATTATATATTACTACGGTTAAAATTTAATATTCTGCAATGTTCCTTACAGAAAAGTAGTAAAAGAATCTCGTGGGGAACAGTAATCGCATGACTTTTATGATTCAGTGTATGTTGGATGCTACAAATACTTTTTATCTTTTTGAAAATGCTAAAAAAATGTTTGAGAAATGTGAAAAATCTTTGACCAATATTTTCAGCCTTGACCAAGCCCCCAAATCCCTTCCTAGCCTTTCTAGCCTCGCATAAGCTAGAAATATCGGTCAAAGGTTAGAAATACTGGAAAGCCTTGGTGAGATCAATTTATTTTCGGGATGTCACATAGAAATGAAAGGTAGGTTTTTCGTATTTAATAGACCCATATTAAATTTCGATTATGAGAGTGAACTTTATTTTTGTCTCTGACCTGTCAAATATAATACAAATCCGAATAATCATTTTGTTTGTAATAAAGTGAAAATCTTTCCGTCAGCAAGACGCTTGGTTGTTCAAACTCAAAGTATATGAGCTATTCAAATCCAATATTGAGTTATTCCTCACTTGGTCTACTCTTTGTTTGTAGTTTTTTTTTTTTATCCTTGTTGTATTGTCTGTTGATTAAACCTGCTGGTATGAGTTCATGATTATTTTGTATTTTTTTTTTGCTGGTATTTTATTGCCATCTTGACTACTGTTGGTGATGATAAATGAACTATATCATAATACACGTCAGTACTAGCAAGAAAATATTGGGCACGTGAGTTGACAGTGGGAGGGATCACAGTCTTGATCAAATTAGATAACCCGGGTTTATAGATTTGTAGGTTCATTGGTTGTTGTAAAATATAATCAAAGATTACTGTATTATCATTCAGGTTGTCAATAATAAATCTTGATACAGCTTCCACCATCGATTGATAATTTTCAGCCATTAGATCTACTACAAGAGATCCTGGTATATATTTTTCGAGTGGATATCAATATCATTGTATAGCACGTGTGTTATGAAGAAGCGGCAAACTTTGATTTTTCCATCTATATTGTTGTTATACCTTTAAAAAACGGGGAAAAACAAATAATCAGTTTATCCATCATTAATCAATACCCAAAAAAAAAACCATTACATTCTATTGCCATCATAATCGAGGCTGTTTTCTAAGACCTCGTACTCATAGTTACAATATGAGTAATAAAATTCCATCTCAATCATTGTATCTATTACGAAATCGATATCTACACCACTAAAAGTGATGTAACGATAACATAGGCGCGATCGTCTTGATATTACAAGGTTGACATCAGTAATCGTTGGAATAATTTTAAGCGTCTTCTATGCTGCATATGTTGGTTGATAGAGATTACATCTTCAAGTAATTGTTCAGTATCATGTTCTTCTTCAGCAAGACGATTAAGTTGATCATCCTATTGCTTTTTTTATTGAGGTACATTTTAGGAAAATATATACGTACAACAAAGATATTGTATTAAATGTATATATAGGCGTAGATATATTTATATCACTGGAATTGATATGGAGAAAATCGTCACATTGTTGTAAAATGTCAAAAAATCATGGTGCCACTCAACACACATAATAATAAGTATGCCATATGTATAAGGGTAAGCCAAAGAACAATTCATTATTTGTTCCAAAAAAAGAAACCTTCATCCGTCCATCTATTCAGCTTTCAATATTCTCCATCTACATGTCAACTATAGCATTTCTACTGGAGCATAATTCAACAGGATTAAAAAAATATATCACCAATGGATAGTGTATTTTATTTTGGAATGTACAAAAATCAAGCACGCACTGGCCAGGTTTTATTATTAAACTTTTTTTTTTTTTTTTTTTTTTACAAAAAACGGCTCCAGTCGTTTCTAACATGTTTAGATCTTCTTGACAATCTGTACAACATCTTCATCTTTTAATACATGTTCCTTCCCCACTTTTTGTGGATTATGTTTGACCGAGGAACCCCAAACATAAGCACTAAAAAAATATGAGAAGTTATTAGAACTCAACATCTCTTTTTGTACATCCTGTTTTTGTCATATCTATTTTTCAAATAAAAGCGTGGAGAAGAGATACTTTACCATTTGAATTGTTCTAAAATAGCTTTGTGAATCTGGTTACAGAAATCTTCAACGGAATTCTTTTCATTTGTCAAGACAACAGGAGCATCATAATCGGGCATTCTTCCCTTTGGTTTCGTGTATACACGAACAAGATCTAATTTCTATTGTTTATATAGGGAAAATATTTGTCAATGGCCCTTCTTTATCTTTTCTTCTTCAAAAGTAACATATTTTATAATTTAATATCTTACCTCCCACATGGTGGCCAATAATTCGTCAAAGTTCCATTCATGATGGGCACAGATAGGAACAGCGTTTGGAATCTTGTAAATAAGATCAAGTTCTTCAATAGAGATCTGATCAATCTTGTTAAGTACGTAAATGCATGGAATATAAATTCTATTATAAATAAATTATACTTGGTTTAGTTTTTTTTTAACATTTTAGGCTCATCCAGATGTCTATATAATTAGTATTTCAAATCATCACTTACCGGTTGCCTTCCACAACATCGATAAGGTCATCCAAAGTAGAGTCTTCTTTGAAGGAAATATCAGCATTGTGAATACGGTATTCACTAAGGACAGCCTTCACTTCTTCTGGTGTGATATGAGTCAGAGGTACAGTGTTGGTCATATTAATACCACCCTTTTCCTTCTTTTTGAAAATAATGGCTGGCGGTTTCTTATTCAATCGAATACCAAAACCTTCCAATTCTCGTTCAATGATTTTCTTATGACTCATAGGTTTCATAACATCCAAGACAATAAAGATCAAAGAGCAAGTACGAGCCACTGTGATAGAAAGATAATTGAGTATATTATTTTAATTTTTCCTCTTGTACACCCAATAAAATATAAAAATACATACCAGCAATAACTTGTCTACCACGACCCTTGCCATCCTTGGCACCTTCAATAATACCGGGAAGATCAAGAATCTATTATGTAAAAGAAGCAGTATGTTAGTTTACAAATAGACATACTTCTCTCTTTTAACATTCCTATTTGAACCATCCATTTATACCTGAATCTTTGCACCCTTATACTGAATCACACCAGGAACAGTAGTAAGGGTTGTGAATTCATATGCACCCACTTCAGAGTGAGTACCAGTGAGCTTAGACATCAATGTGGATTTACCCACCGAAGGGAAGCCTAAAAAATAGGATAAGTAAATCTGTTTCTATGATTTGATTCCTCTCCTTATATAAATGATTATAATTAAGTTACCAACAAAACCAACACGAGCGACACCAGTTTTAGCAACATCGAAACCAACTAAATATAAAAAATTATATTTTCATGAGTATATTTTTTTCACTTGCTATGTGTCAAGTCCGCATATTTTTTTTATAGATACTTTACCACCGCCACCGCCACCACCACCACTCGATGGAATGAGAAGTTCACGCTTCAGTTTGGCAAGTTTGGCCTTCAATTGACCAATATGGTATGAAGTGGCCTTGTTTTTTTGAGTCTTGGCCATTTCATTCTAATAATTCAGTTAAATAGATTAATATTTTCTGTTGATATTGTTTTGTTTTGTTGCTGTTGTTGTTTAGCATTAAAATAATGATCTACTGAATAATAATGCTTACTTCGATTTCCTATTTTTTTTAAAACAAAGTCAATGAACGGTTAGCATTGTTTATACAATAATTGATGGTGTAGATAAATGATTAAATGACATGTACTTTAATTTTCTCGACGACACTCATATTGGACTGGTCTTGTATATAGTAAAGTGGAAAAGGATCAAGAAAAAGATTTTGCGGAACAGAAAAAAAAATGTTTATACAAGCGACAAGCCAATTTTTTCTTAATACCAATCAAATCCTGCATGTAATGCTTGATCCGTTCTTATTATAAATATACAATTCTCATCCATTATATGGTAACAAAAGAACAAGACCTACCCTCCTTGTATGGGTATTGAATAAATGCATTTGAAAATACCATTAAAGTCTAAAGCGTAACCAACATTATTTAAAATATTCTAAAACTTCGTTTCGAGTAATATGTCACTCTTCGTGGTACCAAGAAAATAATGTCTCTTGCTCAAGAAACTATTAGAATTATGAATACAGTTCTGCTGTCACAATTTATACATATACTTTACTCATCATAATATATTGAAAGAATTTGATTATCATACGAATACATACTCAAATTTAATCAGAAATAATAAAATGACACATTGTAGCTTCTTTAAGACATATAACAATTTTCCATAATTTAGCTCCTTGGAGAAGTATTAACCTATTTTACTGCGCAACAGTTGAGCAAGATACTATTAAGTATATGTCAAGCCAGTTTACTTTCTTACGAATAAAAATAGAAAGCCAATAAATTTACGTGTATATGATTACATAAAAATTCACACTGAAACGCTATAAACTTTTTTCTTTTTTATTATACATTCGAATGAGAAACTAGAAAAGACCTAACGTTGTTGTGTACGTGTTATCTCTTAATTAAATACAAAAGGTAAATCAGGAAGTAATGTACTAGAAAAATAGTCAGTTTCTATATTGAGTTACGTATGTATTATCATAGCTATAAACGTATAAAGTACACCAATGGCTTCTTTTAGGCTTATCATGATGAGTATATGATAATTTCTATTATACTATCTTTTGATTACTCTAAAATAGTTACAACATCAACTTAATTATATGTACTAGCTACTTTTTTTTCGTGGGTCTATAATTTATATAATTGATGGACGTTGAATGAGATTCTTAAATATGAGTACAGATTAAATACTGCACATTTTTTGCACTGTGTTGTTATAACTTTATAGATCAGTAAATATTTATGATATGTCACATAATAAAAAGATGACATTCACTTAGTGGATATAATATTGATAGTTGAAAATAAAATGATACTGAATTATAGAACAAAGTTAAAATGCAAGAAAAGTTGGTTATTGCTAAAATAACGACACTGATATGAACCAAAAAGTTATCCATGACCCGTCATCATCTTTTTTTTTTTTTGAATCAAGATTGTTCCCATCTGTGTCATGTAAATTTAACATAACATGAATCTATTTTAGGTTAAAAATGATGATATTATAACCTGGATAGTATATCATTGATAATAATAAACATGATGCGTCTGTTATTGATGATATAATACCACTTATGTTGTGTGTTTTGATCATGCTTTTTTTTCTCCATGGAGCGAGAATATTAGAGAAACGGGGGTTTGTTTTATCTCACTATGTAACTTTCTTTTTTGTTGTGACAATTGATAATAAACCTCTGACAAAAGATAACGGGTTTCCCTTTAAGAAGAACTTTTCTTCTCCGTATACTTGTAATAAAAAACATATATACGTGCTGTGATCATGTTGTTTTTATAGATTGTATAGGATTTCGGAAGAAATAAAGTAACAGCTTTAATGCCATGTAAGATTTTTTAACAACATTGATTGTAATTACGTAGTAAAACAATAAAGAGGCGTTACGGATCTTAACGCTACACAAAAAATGTAGAGCATGGACCGTCTCACATGTGTACACGTGTGATGGTAGTTATATAATATTATCATCATAATGATGCATCCTTAAATTTATAACGACTTTTACTCTTGTTTATTATTACCTTGGTTTGTAGCCATGGCAATGAGCTCAAAAAGCACATTTTATATACCAGGTGCTCATAAATTTTATGTCTCTATATACTGCTACTCTTCTTATCTATTATATTTATTCAACCCCCCTCCTTTTTTTTTAAAAAAAAAAGTGGCATTTATTTTTATATGAATAATCATTTGGTTAATACAACAACAGTGGTCATAAAGGAATAGACAAATGTATAAAGAATTATAGTAAATAGGGGAAGAGACTATCGTTATAATATATTAGGAAAACCCTTTTAAAAAGTGATAACGAACAACAGCCAGAAAAGGGAAAGTGAATAGAATATTATAGTAATTTAGAAAACGGAATACCTCGTATAAATAAAACAGTATGTTAGTTATATATTCATCTTATTTTGGGGGGAGTGAAGAATACGGATATCTTCCATTTTCCCAGAGAAAAGAAAAGTAAAGTTAGAGTAGTGGGCATCAAACGCCAATGTCATTGGTATAGAATTGGTTTTCTATCAAGAAAAAAAAACCTTCTTTCTGGTCACTGCATATTCTTAAGATAATAGAAAACATCATCATCTCACTTTTTACTGAAACACCATTATATTTATGCATTTATATCTAATTCTCTTTAAATAGAATAAACACACGTGGCGCATATATGCAATTAAATACATTATAATTTGATATTCATATTTTATGATAGATGAATGGTATCGTTTTAAACAAACTTGATTTTAAGCATATAATACATATTTATTTTAATTTTCAAAATAGAAGGAAGATAGTAAATGGCAGGAAGATGGGTAATATTACGAGTTATGACAACAATGATTCATATTTACAAGAAAGGAGAAAAAAAAAGTGATTACTCAACATGTGCGATGGAAATAAAGCAAAAAAGAAAGAACAAATGTTTCAGTTTGTTATAAAATATAAATGGAAGAAAAGAAGATGGCAATGCAATCAAAATAATGATTGATAAAATACAAAAGAAGTTGTTTACTGTTTATGATGTTGATTTCCCCACACTATGGACGATCCTTAAACAACTCCGTTGACCCCAAACAAAGTCATCTTCACGTTTTTCACGATATCGACGATTTCTTAAATGTCGTGTAATCTTGGAATTTCGTATCATATCAAGTTCAGCTGCAACCATTCTTAATTCTGATGAATTAACACGGTTATCACGAACATAAGAATGAGTAAATGTCCATAGAGGCTGTTTCTGCTGTGCTGCTTTAGGTTGTCGTAGGCGTTTCTGTATATGATCATCACCATGGTTACAATCTTCATTTTTGTTTGTAATTGTTTGATTTTTATTACTAGAAGATGATATTATCGACCACAGCCATCGATGAGGTTCATTACTACTACTATTATTATCCGACGAAGGTTGATTTAAAGAATATTCTCGACCAATAGGAAGCGTCATTTTTTCGTCAGAATCTTCATGATGATTGACTAGCAAAGTATTATTTTCGTCCCATTTTGGTTTGTTCGAAGGGATAGAAAGGACAATGCTTTTTGACAACGATGCAGTCCGTGATTCGCGTTTAGATTTGTTAATTACTACATTGGGCATATTTCTGGTGCGACAAGAAGATGGTGGTGGAGTTGAAATGATGGGAATGGAAGTGCCTATTGCATGTACAGTATCATCGCTATGTTGTTTAATATCCACTAAAAATGAAAGTATATCACGAATTGACTGGATCATTACAGAGAAATTGGAAGTATTATTAAATGTTGTACTCCACATTTCATCTGCATGGACAAATGGATCAAGAAGAGTAAAGCTCCTTTGTTCAACCGTCGTAGTTGTAGTTTCTGTTGTCATTCTTGTTGACTGTTCAGTACAATTATGTTGCTGCTGCTGAGATAAAGAATAATGCTTTTCATTATCAGAGTCCGTATCGTTATTGATATAACCATATGTCTGAGAATGTGATGAAATTGGAGGAAGTGTTTGCAAGAATGAAATAACCATTTTTTATGTAGGGGCTCAGCCTTGTAATATTCAAAAGTAAGAGGGAAAGAAAAGCCAGGTAGTAATGGAGAAGAAAAAGAAGAAGAGATAAAATGGACAAGGAATTTTATTCTTTTTATAATTATTATTTCAAGATAGTCCATTATTATCTGCAATAAGAATATAATGATCCGAATTGCTAATAAATAATAACGGGTAAGAAAATTTTGATAGATTATCATTCTTATTTGTGATGGTGTGTATGGGGAATATATAAATAATGATGTGTGAGAGACTAATGGTCACACAACCTCCCTAATTAGTATTAACATAAATGTATCATTCATCCCAATTATAATAAAGAGTAGTTCTTTCAGTGTTATTACATGATGGGAGGACGAGGAAGTGGGCTAAAATAAACATGTTTATGAGTACAAAGTACTTAACCCCACAGCGAAACATATAAACATAACATAAACAATAAATAAATAGTAAATAAAACAGGAATCCATCGAATTCCATCCACACACACAGACTTAAATGAGCATTTCCGGGTTCTGTCAGTCAGAATGTCTATTAAAAAATCGACCCAATCTACTCACCACCTTTTATGGAAATTCTTATCTTTATTTTTTTCGCCCATTTCTTCTTTTTTCTGTTTTAATTCCGTTTACGATAGTCTTTTATTCTGACGATGACAAAGTTCATCTAATTTTTTTTTGTTAATAGTTGTCGGTTGCCAACTTATTAATAATAAAGATATTATTATTATTGCCTTTTTGAAAGAATGGTTTATACACCAATGCATAAACCTTTGCGTGGTGTTATTTCAATAAATTATTCATGATAAGAGTCTGTTGCCACGACAGAGTTTACTAAACTCTTCTTATCTATCGCGGGTGTCATGAAACTTGAAGAAAAAAAAAATGATGTAAAAACAGGGTTGATTGTCGAGTAGATGCGTGTTTCAACATTTGATATCTCTGTTCCCAGGTTATTGTCATGGTTTAATTCACATCAATAAATCATTACGTACATTTGTTTATTAAGAACATCTTATTTTGTTCAACCAGTAAAGATAGAAATCAGTTTTCTTTTTGCATACAAGAAATCTGTATTAGAGATATACACATCGCTTTAAAAAATTACATATTTTTTTTCATTGATGGTAACAACTGTTAATGATGTTACAAAGCTATTCCTATGGATTATAACTGAATAATAAATCATTGTTTATTTGAATCCACCAACTTTTTTTATATAACAGATCTTTCTTTGAGAAAAGATAACTTGTAACTATTTTCATTTGTATATTTCTGGACCGTTGTGTTATTGCACCATGCGCAGATGATCTTATAAGTTCGTATGACGGGTACCATGGCAACGCCATATAACCCTCCCCTCCATCATAGCGTTGCTCTGATTCCTCATATTGGTGATTATTTTGGAGAGTATTTATTATAGAATATCTTTTCCTTGCTATTTAGTTCTGTGAACTACATAAAATGTTGTGGTATACACGTATAATATATTTTTTTGTGTGAAAAATCCGTTATACAATATTATATAGTAAAATAGAAACTACAATTTTGAAGATTTGCTGGTAAAAGTAATAATAAACTTACTACTAACGGTCACCATCAAGATATTTATAAAGGTATCCCTACACACGAGCATCATACCTGTTTGAAGGGAACTGAAATTTACACTTGCTTATGAGGATTATGTCATCATCTTATGAAGGAAGATATTTTATAACTTCCGCTCTTCTACTGTTCGATAAAACATGGTATTTCTCTTTGATTGATTATACCATTTACTCTTCTAATTCATATACTATGGTCTTTTTATTAGATAAGTAGTGGAAAAACTTTACATTTTTGGCTGGACATAATCAACAGTCTATACTTGGGAGCTGATCCAAGCAATTCTCACCGATTCTTCCCTTCCGCGAATATCCGTTTTTTTGTAAGGAAGTTTCATTCCTTGCCAAATCAAATCAGGAACCAGATACAAAATATAGGTCCGCCAATAGTTCTTAACGGATTCGCGAGAATGTTTTTCCACAATGGTGCATAAATAAACGCTTTATCCTTCAGAGTTGTACAAAACATAGCAAGAGCGAATGAAAACTATTCTCTCTGTGGGAAAGCACGTGAAAGCTAGCATCTAGTGTCTGTACTGTTATTTTTCTGTTTGTTGGCAGTTCTCTCACACTTGTTCTTTTCCTCTTTCTCTCATTCATAGTAAACGTCAAAAACCATGTTGTTCACCACATTACGTTCCCCCATTTTGTCTCACATTCGTAAGGCTGGCTTCTCTACCAGTGCACGTCAACTCAAGGATATTAACAGTGTCACTGTTATTGGTGCTGGTCTTATGGGTTCTGGCATTGTTCAAGTTGCAGCTCAATCAAACTACAAGGTTACCATGGTCGATACTACCGATGCCGCTTTAAAGAATGGACAGTCAATCATTGCTAAATCTATCAAACGCGTTGCCAAGAAGAAGTTTGGTGAAGAAAATACTGCCGAACAACAAGCCTTCATTGATAAGGCCTTGTCCAATATCACTGTAACAACGGATGCTCCTTCAGCTGTTGGAGCTACCGACCTCGTCGTCGAAGCCATTGTCGAAAATATTGATGTCAAGCAAGCTTTGTTCAAGGCATTGGATCAAGCTGCTCCTGCTGATGCTATTTTTGCATCCAACACCTCATCTTTACCTATTACTGCCATTGCTGACGCCACTTCCGCCGAAAGACAAAAGCGATTTGCTGGTTTGCACTTTTTCAACCCTGTTCCTGCCATGAAGTTGGTTGAAATTGTTCGTACAGAAGGTCTCCAAGATGAAGTTTATGATGCTTTAGCTACTTTTGCAAAGAACACCGGAAAGACACCTGTTGAATGCAAGGATACCCCTGGGTAAGTCAGTGATTATTATAATTATCATTGAACTTTATTTTATTTACAGTATAAATATTTTCTTTTTCATATAGTTTCATTGTTAACCGATTGTTGGTTCCTTATATGATGGAAGCTTTCCGTATCTTGGATCGTGGTGATGCAAAGGCCAAGGATATCGATGTTGCTATGAAGTTGGGTGCTGGTATGCCTATGGGCCCACTTGAACTTGCCGATGTAAGACTTTTTATATATACATTTTCTGTTGATTATATTTTTTTTTAAAAAAAAATTAACTCGGATATATTTTCCTTTACTCTCAGTTTGTTGGCTTAGATACCATGAAGTTCATTATTGATGGTTGGGCAAAGGAAGGAAAAATTGAAGAAGCTTTGGTAACTCCATCCAAGACTCTTAACAACCTTGTTGAGCAAGGACAGTTGGGTAGAAAGAGTGGCAAGGGTGTTTATGATTATAGCAAGTAGAGAGTATATTTTGTATAAAAAGTATTTTGAATAGGATTATTGAAAGGAACAAGAAATTTATTTTCTTTACAAGAATTTAATTACATGGTCTTGCATGAAATATCTTTACTTTTTCGAAATGATTTTCTACGAGATCGAGGAGGACTAGCAGATGGAGAAGGTGTGACTGTGGTAGTAATTGTTGGTGGTGGTGCTACAGTTGTGGATGTATCTTCATTATTAGGATCTAACGATGGACGTGGTGATTTTTCATGTACAGATGGAGGAGGGGATCGTGGTGGCAATTCGGGTGGCACAACGACAGAGACTCGTCGACGTGGAAGTGGAGGTGGCGCAGGGTTTAGTTTCGGTACTTTTTCCTTTTCCTCCTCCGCCTTGCAAATCTTCTGTAATATCCCAGTTCCTTCTTCTTTACTTGTATTACAGCTACTACTACTAGATGCTCGACGACCATCATCAGCAGGTATCGATTCTTGTTCTGAAGCATGTTGACATGTTTTATCAAGTTCATAGAAAAAAAGATATCCATCCTTTCCCAGCTCACGATATATTTCTTCTTCATGTTCTCGTCCACTCAGTGTTTTTACTCGTTGTGAATATGCCAAATCATCTGAATATACAGAGAAAGCAGAAATTTAGAAACTACCAGTCCTTTTTTCCATTTCTCTCCCTTTTCATTCGCATATTTTACCTAGCTTTAGCCAAACTTCATTATCCCGATCTACTGTTCGTGAATATGCGATATAATGACCACTATGAGGCGAATTTCCTTTATGACAAACAACACTCCGTAATCGCATAATTCCTTCAACCTTTCGACCGCATGTTTCACATACAGGATCTTCTGCATTTTGGTTTAGAAATTTATTGAAATGGATATCCGGAGGAATCACCACACTTCGTTGATCTTTAACATAACGTCCCAGAGCAGTACATCGATACCGTTTAAGAATTACTGGCAGTACCATCCGAGAATCCGGAAAAGAACCTTGATTTTGTGATTCTATCTGAATCCCTTGTTCACTAATACCACTATAAAAAGGTAACAGTTCCAGGACCTGCCATGCATTGACTGCTATCTCTTGTTGTCTTTGTTCATTAAAAAAAATGTTGGTTTTTGCGATGGAAGATGTACTGATTGCACTTGTGGGTGAACCTGGAGGGGATTGATTCTGTGATCCTTGCCAATCGACCTGTCTTTTCACGCCAGTAACAATGCTGTTGTAAAAGTGTTCAAATAAAATATCTTCCAATCGAAGTGTTGCCGAAGTTGAGGGTATCGAAAGTGAAAGTACTCGGTCTGTTGTTACACGATCATCGTCAACGTCCCGATTAGCACCATGAAATAATCGCATTTGGAACTACAGTAGCCAATTCATTATACCAAAGCCACGTTTTAGATAAATGACTAAAGCAGTAATTCACCTTCTCCATCTCCAAAAAAGAAACACAAAAGCGTAGCAATAACATGAACCACATGAAATGATGATAATAATAAAAGAAAGAACTTACAGGTAAAAATGGAAGATCAAATGTTTCAGTTAAGAATAAGAGCAATTCACTTGCGTCTTCTTGTTTCCAAAATCCACGTTCATTTCTTCCTCGCCAGGATGCATCTTCTAATGACCTTCGTAAACGACGAACGATATGTTTTTTTACAAGACCTCCTTTACGCATAATATTGATAAATAGTCGAAGTGACGTTTGTAAATCCCGTTTTGCTGTTTGGTCTGAGGATGTATCCGTTGTGAGTAATGGATCAAACGCCTAAATATATATATATGTTTTAGTATAAATGAATTTTCTTTGTCGATTATCAAACTACATATCATACTCTCCCACAAAAAAAAAAAACATAGAAAAAGAAGATAAAAAACTGCATACCGTTAACGAAGTATACATTGCAAACAATAAAGCGTCAATGTAACAACTTGTGCCTCCGTCGTTTTCACAACCGAAGAGAGATTCATTAGCTGCTGGTGGTCCATGTAATAAACCATGATAGGCTTCTTCACAATCGTCCAATTCAGCCATGGCTCGTTTCAAGTGCCAATTATTATCTTCCAATAATGAACGTAATTTATCTTCTTCGATTGCCATTTCAAAATTACGAGTGGCATATTCTGAGAGAGAAGCCATAGCTGATTCTTGTTCCTTGTTCAGGGACGATCGTTTCGGTGGCTTCTTTTTATTATTGTTGGTATTGTTATTGTTATTTCGTTTTCTCGTTGACCATTTGCGAACGAGTGTGTTCTCTTTGAACAATGTAAAGGGTTTCATCGGTTCCAATCAATCGACATGGTTTTTCAAGAAGAAAAAGAAAGAAAAGAAAAAGAAAGAGAAAAAAGGGGAAAAGGTTTCTGAACGATTATGTAAAAAAAAGTAACTCACGTACAAAACCTTCTTTTTTCGTTTATTATTATTATATGTTAATAACTATTATATTAAAAGAAATGGGCTTATTCTTCTCTCTCTCAGTGTGTGTCTGTGTTTTCACACATTATTATTGATTGATACCATTCTGCCGCTTATGCTTAAGATTAAATGTGTTCCCAGTAATTTATTTGTTTGAAACGCCACATAACAATAAAGTATGTTTTTCTCTGGTTGGCAGCACTCTTTATTTGTTTATTAGGTTACGTTACCATTGGTATTACAATAACGATCACCATTTTTTATACTACAGCTAAGATGGTACCACAATAATATTATTATTATATAGCCAAGATATTCATGACGATGATACATGATAGTAACAAAAGTAATAAACACAATGAATAAATCAGCCGCTAACAAATATGGAAATTTGCCACGAATTTGGTAGATAATTATATAGGGACAATTGGGTATTATCTATATTTCTCTTGATAATAATGACAAGGATTTTAGGTTTTCCATTTTCCATTTCCCAAGTCTCCTTATATCCATCATTGTTATATAGTTAATTCAATAATTTAAGAATGTCTGATATGTTGATTATCTATTATTTTCTTGGTGAGGAATGAAAAAGAAGGGAGAAGAGTTAAGGAGGAAGGAAGGAAGAGGGGAGAATACCTGATTGGTCATACTTATGAATTGTTGTTGTATGGCACATCTCTTATTTAATATTCTCAATTTTATCGTAAGATATGTGCTTTTTTTCAACTTTAATTTTAGATAACTGCATAAAATAGCATAAAAGGACAAATTATCATGATGATGATGATGCACATAATGTTATGCAATGAAAAGTTCCCCGCGTCGAAAATAAGAAACCAAGGATAATTTTCATCTCCAATGGATGAAAGGCAATTACCAAAATTTGTTGAATACCTGGAAGTATAGAAGCATAAAATAGCTCAAATGTGTATAATTATACTAGATATATGATGAGAGCCTATTATTTAATATATATAAACTAACTTTACAGCTAAAAAGAGAAAGTAAATTGCTTTGGCATACGTATGCTGTATATACACTGTAAATGACAAAAATAGCTCCCAAGCGGATCTATTATCTTCTCAAGTTTCACTATATGGTTCATTGCATTACCAAATAATATTTACAATACAAACACTATAGAGACCCACAATATATAATAACTACTTGGTTTCAAGGCTACTTCTTTACTGAAGTAAAAAATGTATACAATAATATGACATAAAATATTTTTTAACTAAAATTGTACAAATGATAAAGTATAACGTAAAAATAGTACATCAACATAATTTGGGATATAAAAATGTATCAGGGCTACAATTGATCTGTTGCTGCTTGGACAGGTATGATAATGTACTTTTCTCGTGTTGTAATCATAGCCATTTTTATAATTCTTGCTGTAATCAGTGAGGAGGGGAGCGCCTAGGTTATGCTATGTAGCTTTTCTTAATAATAAAAAAACTTGAACGGTTATTATTTAATGCGATTGCTACGTGCGTAGATGATAAATATAATGATAGAAACATGGACGGGTATCATTAAATGTAATTGGATGATGTATAACAACGATAATACGTAATTATTAAATAATGCCTTTCAACGCACTCTATTATTTTACATGATCCGATTGCATTTAATGACAGTCGTTCATATTTCTATCCTTAAAATACGTCTAATAATGTAAAATAATTATTATATTTATCATCTAAAAATCGCATTAAATAATAACCAACTGTTCAAGTTGTTTTTCGTTTTACTAAAACGCGTTATATAATATAACCTATAGTTTTTCTTTTCGTCAAAAGAAGATGCGATATAACGAAATCATTATCATTATATATATTACCATTTGCACAATGCCATTCATTTGCACTTTTATTTTAGCTTTTCTAAAGTTTTTTTTTTTTTTTTATATACTTTTTGTAATTAATTGTGTATATTTTCCATAAAACACTGAAAGTATGAGAAAATGGAGTAAAAAATCCGACCCTTAAACCTTTATTATCATTGACTTCGGACAAATGTTTTTCTCTCGAAATTAAAGCGATAATAAATAGCGTGAGGCTGCATATGCAATTTTTTGTCCTTTAATATGTAGTAGAAAGTAATATATAGAGTTTCGATCGTGATACTGGTGATACTTAGATTTAGGATGGAAAGCCTTTAAGTTATATATAATATTTATTGAAACACTAGCTAATGATGTACTTCTTAGATGATCTTCAGCAACTTTGTAGCAGAATGTAAACGTGTGCAACTCTTTAGATATAATATTATTATAATTACCGAATGTTATTATTGTGAGGTTGTTTATCAATTTGGTAATAGACACTGCTCCACAATAGAATAAGCGCTGTCGGATGCTTTGTTTATCCTGATACTAGTGGAATATAATCAGTTTAAGTATCGAGTACCAAAATATTTAAATCGCACAATGGTCGAATAGTATGCATTAAAATGTATGACAAAACTGTTGTTATTAACCGAGGCACACTCCGACTCAGTAGTTTTGACCTTGTTTAACTACACACCAACTTCTTGTCATGGCGCGAGTTTCTGGCAATATTTCACTGGAACAATGGGAACTCAAGACACAACTTACAGAGACTGAATTACAAAGTGTGTATGATTTACAGGATGCTTGTGACGAACTTCCTTTACCAACAAATTGGGTAACCTTTTTTTAAGATATTTTAGCTCGAGCTTTTTTTTTTCATCGTCATCGTATTTATATTAAACCATATGAAATATATCAATTATCACCTTCCCCTCTAGATCTCGGCGTCCCCAGCATTAGCTAAATCATCATCAGGAGTACGAACGCCTGAATCCTTTTCAAATGCAACATTAACACCACTGAATGCTGGTGCGCTTTCTAGCCGCTTGACAGCACTTACAGCACGTCCACGATCCAGCACGAACCTTTTAGTTGAAACAGCTGCTGCTGATTCAGAATTCCAAACGCGATCAGCCCATGGAATTGGTTCAGATAAACCGATTGAAACGTTACAACATTTTTTCGATTGGTTTGCACTTATGGAGTCAGAAATGGAAAAGGACCAGGAAGATGTTTATCGGTAATATTACTATTTTTATACATTTTTTTGTACCATTTATATAACGTGGTGACTATGGTTGTGGATAGAGGGGGGTAACAACATATACCAATATTCATGAATAATTGGGGGTTATGACAAAAAAAAACATATATATATATATAGCAACTATCTATCCGTTGTCTCTTTGTATCGAGAATCATGCAATGAATTTTTGACGGATCTTAAAGCAACGTCCGAATTATTTGATGAATTAGGCAGTGAATATGGATATGTTGAAAAACGAACTCGATCATTACAAACTGCTTGCGAAAAACTATTAAATGAACAGGTAAAAGAAATGCTTTATATATATTCTTTATACCAAGTATTAGAAAGAGAGGGATAAGGATCATTTGAAAATCGGTTAATATAAAAAAACAGATCATCTCACGCTTTTTTTTGTCAATATTAAGGAACGGTTGATAAAATTAGCAGATGCATTAGCAGAAAGACTAGCTTATTTTAATCAATTGGAACCAATTGCAAAATTATTCAATTCACCTGGAGACGATGTATGTTTGCATCCGGACTTTGTACCCATGTTACAAAAACTCGATGAATGTATCGAATATATGCAACAACATGTAAGAAAGCATTTATTAAAAAAGGAAAAGACATGGGAGGAGAAGAAATAAAGTGAGGGTGAGTTAATTTTTTATTTATTTTATTGCTATTATTATTAGTTAAAATACCGGGATGCCGAGCTTTATCTTATGCGATTCCGACAATGTATGACACGTGGTATGACGGTAGTAAAGATGTATCTGGTGACAACAATCAAATCACTTGGATATGATATATATAAGCAAATTTCATCCAAAGTAAGGATATAACATTTTAAAGAAGAGAGAAAAGAAAGGGGAGGGATGTAAACGAAAGGGTGAAAATGAAAACTCAAATTGTAATAATTTCTTTGTTAGCCAGCGGATCAATCCCTTGCATTGAGTAAACAAACAACGTTATTCTATGTCAAGTTTCGAATGATTTCTCCAACTACTAAACCATTAAGTATTGAATTGGAGAAACGCTGTGAAGGACATAAAGAGTGGGTTATTTATAGTTTATCTTTTATACCATTCCAAATTGAAGATTTAGGATAGAGTATGACTAATTGTCTTCTCTAGATATCAATCATTATATCAAGATACATTGAATGCTTACTTCCAAACGAGACAAAATCTATTGGGACCTGTTATTTCAAGAAAAATTCAAGAACTAGGCCCTTATGGAGATCTTTTATCATTCGTAAGCAATTTATAAATATTATAGCAGAGTGGATGAATTATATATTCGTATAGAGCTGATTGTGCTATTCAATATGACTTTAAGGCTAGGAGTGGTTGTGCTTATATGATGAACTTGTGCATGGATGAATTCAACTTGTTCTACAACTTTTTCCGATCTGGTGAAGATGAGTTATAGTAAGTTTCTATTCTACTGACTAGTCAATTGTTTTATGTAAGAATCGGTACAAATATAAAAATGTCTCGCATCCAGTATTTAATATTTTTTTTTCTGTTAAATGTAGCGCATTTCTGGATTTATTAACCAGCTATCTTTACGATTATCTTCGTCCACGCATTATTCATGAAAATAATATATCTGTTCTCTCAGAATTATGCAGCATATTCCAGATGTATATTTTACGCGACGATTCCCTTACAGCAGGTAAATGTTGTACCTGGAATTAATTTTGCCACGGAAATACGGAAATAATAAAAAATAGGGGACTGGATGTGTATATACCAATCTTTATGATTGTGGGAAACCTTTCTTTCTTATTATTTAGACGATTCTACGACGGATGATAATGAACGACATAAACTAGAATTTGGACATTTAATTCAAAATGTTCTTGAAGATTCACAAGGACGACTTGTTTTCCGTGCACAAACTTATATTGATAATGATATTCAAAAATACCAACCTACACCTGAAGATTATGAAGTCTATGCAGCAACAGGTATTGTTATGATCTATTTTGTTATGTTAGATAACCAGTATCTCTTTGCTCTTCCTCCCTTCTCACATACATATAATAATAAACCCGACCCCTATTTAGTCATGGTTAGCCATAACTAACATGATCATCCACACTAACTTTATTTTTTAAAATAGCGATCGACCATATCACGAAAACATCCATCGTTCTTGAAGGGTCAAAAGCATTCACAGAAAACCCAGGAGTTCCTGCGACTTTACCTATCGAAGAAGCAGATACATCCGATACACCATCAAATGAAAAACAAAACTCCTCTGTGGATATTTCTGAATCTCCACTTGGACAAGGCACAGATTCTACTCGAGGGTGGTTTCCTACATTACAAAAAACGCTATGGATTCTATCTAAACTTTATCACTGTGTACAGGTTGGTAAATTTTTTTACATTCATGGAAGAAAAAGAATAACAACATTCTCCTTATAACTTATTTATGATAGACTCACAACCGAAATAAAAAAAAAATAACGTCTTTATTCTATTTTTTTTTGGGGGGGGTGTATGGATTTAGACCGTGGTATTCGAAGATTTAGCGCAAGATGCTGTATCACTTTGTAATGAGTCCCTCAAAAATGCTGCAGAAATTATTACTACGAAAAAGGTAACATTATATTAGACAACGATCAATAATACCCGACTATATGTGTATATCTATCATTTCGATTAAACAAAAAGAGAAAATTGTAATTAGTCTCGGCTCGATAGCCAAGTATTTCTTATCAAACACCTTTTGGTACTGAAAGAGCAATTGGCGCCATTTGAAGCCAACTTGGTCCACTCAGGCAAAGCACTCGACTTCTCACATGTAACAGGTAAGAAAATGGCAGCTACTTAGTAACCAACTTTTATCTCCCACACTAAAAGATGATATGTATTTTTAATTGAAATTATTATTGAGCTAATATCATTTTATTACTAGACACATTAAACTCGTTTCAACAAAATCGATCTCTTATTTTTAATCCAAACGCTCTTATTGGTCTGGCTCAAAGAGGAATGCCTCGGGTGGTAGAAATCAGTCTGGATTCTAGACGTGATATTGATCGAGAACTGAAACGAGTATGTGAAGATTTCATTACAGACTGTGCTCGCGGTGCTGTGGAGCCGTTAGCAAATTTCATGGTGAAGGTAAGAAAAAAAAAAAGCAAAACAGTATATCGCTTCTATTATATATTTAATGCAGTCTTGACTAATAATTGTTTTATATAATATCATCTCAGATATCAACCGTCCGATCAGTCCATATCGAAACTCGTGATCAATCCCTTACAAAAGGTAAAAATTAAAAGATAAAAGAATATAATAATATGGCGGGATCATTCGTAAAGTAAAAATAATAATAACAATAATAATAGAATGTTGACTGTATACACCCACTAAAAACCCAATGTATAAATTTATAAATAGATGTTCAAGATACTGCTAAACAATTCAAAGAATCTGCAGGAGAACGAATACGATTTGTATTAAAGAAACTGCGAGAATATGTAAATGATTATAAAATTGAGCAAATTTTAATGAAACCGATACAGGTAAGAACCGAAAAAAGAGTCGTTATACCAGTCTTTTCTTCTTTTTATAATTTGAACTGATTTATATAAATCCCTCTATTTAGACCAATATTCTTGAACAGTACAAGGCATTTATTCAAAAAGTAGAAGTTGAATTAAAATTGGAAATTGCCGAAGAACCTTTAATGTCGGTTGAAGCCATGGCTGTTTGGTTATCACAATTAAAAGATCAGATAGAAGAGGAACCATTAGAACAACAACAATTATAATAGTAAACATGGAATAGCTGTACGTTTTTGACATATTATTTAAAAATATAAATGCAGGGCGTTTTTATTATGATATTTGATATATTATTTTGATAGTAATAAAAAAAGTAATGCTGACGCATCAAGGCGCCGTGGAAGGAGGAGAGGTGAGGAGGTGACAGAGTAAAAGAAAGACCAAGAGAAGAAGGGGGGATGGTTGAAGACTAAGTAACGCATGTGATGCCTAAAAAAGAATTGGTATTAGGAAGATTACCATACATAAAAAAAGTATCATAACATAAGCAGTAACAAAGAACCAAGCAAATCATTTCAAAAAAACACGCATTTCCCCTTTGATTAATTCTTCATCTCTTTTTTCTCTTTTTTATACATTTTACTATTCTTTAACTTGAAAAGTCCTATCATTCTTTTCTACTTTATTTTGTTAAATACTTTTTTTAAAATGTCCATCCCTCTTATTCGTTCGAGTTGCTATAGTGGATGGAAAATACCATCGATGCGGATAATCAACATTTTTCTCTTAATTTTCATTTTGGATCATTCACATCCCAATGTAATATTTGTACATGCTGCTGGTGATCATGACCCAATACCTGCCTCTTCACCAGAATTTTGGGGTCAAATCGTTGCTATCTTTGCGCTTGTCATTTGCAGTGGTATCGTTGCAGGTAACTGAAATTAATATATAGAATAAGCAAACAATCTATTGAGATCACATAAAAAAAACCCAACTATTAAAAATGGATTGATAATAATGATAATAATATCGATCACTATTATTGCTCTATCACTCTCCTTTTTATATAATAATATTAATATTAGGCCTAACGCTTGGTTTGGTAAATATCAAATGATATTATAACTATAAGGAATACGAAGGATTCTGTGGTTGATGTTGTTATATTGTTAACTGCACGAATGAAAAAAAAGAGAACATCAAGAAAACTTAAAATATACTATATTTTTTGATAAATCTTTTACTTCTGTCCTCCCTATTCTATCTTATATAGATGTCGCAGGATGCAACCAACTTAGCCATCCTTTCTGCAGCTGGTACAGCAAAACAGCAAAAACATGCTGCACGGATAATGCCGATCCGAAAAAATGGACATTTATTGTTGACAGCATTATTATTGACCAATACCGTATTAAATGAAACACTTCCTATTCTTTGTGATGGACTATTTGGAAAAGGTAACTATAATATATAAAAAGGATGATACAATTGGGAACTCGAACAAGACGTAAATAAAATAAGAGTAAACAAAAAAAAAAAGGAACCTTGATTTTTTAAGATTGATGACTGGCCCATTTGATGTTCATATTTGTTACTTTATTTGACAGGATATGTCGCTGTAATCATTTCAACAGCACTTATTGTTCTTTTCTCGGAAATTATACCCCAGGCTATCTGTTCTCGACATGGACTTGCTATTGGTGCTTTTTTTGCTATTCCAGTTCGAGTTCTCATAGGATTTTGGTATATTCTTGCTTGGCCTATGGCAAAGTTATTGGATACCATATTAGGAAAACACAGTGGTATCTTATACGGTATTGCAGGTAAGATGTTTATTATAGTATCCATGGAAATTGAGATGCGTAGAATAAATATAGGAGATGCATAAAGTAGGGAAAAGTGAGAGAGGCTAATTGTGATTGATCAACCAAAGAAAAATACAATCATATATAACTAATAAAAGTTGACTCGTTTTCCTTTGTCTATATTTATTAGAATTGCGAGAATTGATCAATCTTCATAGTGAAGAGCCATTATCATCTAATACTCTGGGTGGTGATAGTGATGATCATCATCACTCAGGTCCGTTAAAAAAAAGTACCGTTGAAATACTACGCAATACTTTAGATCTATCTTTGTACTCGGCAGGCGATCTTGTGAATCAGACTCGGCAACCATTTATGCTTCATATTGATACACAGTTAGACAAAGAGATGATGAATACCATTTTGAAAAGTGAGTGCACAACTATTCCTGTGTATAAGTATAGAAATTTGAATGATACGGATCATGATGCTATTCACGGCGAATCGCATCGAATCATCCTAGGTGTTCTTAAGATTAAGGTTCGTCATACTATAAATTAATCATATACTAATAATGATAACAATAATAATAATAATAACAATAGTATAGAAACTATTAATATTGTTGTTACTATTGTTATTATTATTACAATTGTGGTTATTTTTCTCTTCTCCTTTCAAAAATCTCACCATAAATTAGCAATTCAACTGGGGGAGGTGAAGCAAAAAAAAAAAAAAAAAAAAAAAAAACAAGGAGGGAACTTTAATTAATTATATAAAAGAAAGTGGAAAAATACACCATCTTTGGCTTTTTTTATACGTACATCATGATTTAACTTTATATTGTTATTATTATTATTTATATATATAGTCTCTTTCGAGATTGGACCCTGCGGATAGAACACCTTTAAGTAAAATAGCTTTGGAACCTGTACTGCAATTGCCTGCAACGACCCCAGCTACTATGCTTTTACAAATGCTTGAAAATGATAACAGTAAGTTAATTATTATTTGTTGTTTTTGGTGATTTAGGGAGTAGATCATTGATTAAGTCCTACATAAAAAGAACTTAATCCAAAAGTAACAAAAATTTTTTATTTATACGTGGCTTTAGACCGAATGGCTGAGGTTTATATGTCAAGGGGACCACCCACTGTATCATCAACTATCACCGGAGTCGAAGAAGCAGCGATAGTTCCTAAGTCATTCAACTATTCAATCCATAAGGAAGAACAAGAGTCAGAGCGTAATAATAATATCAACATGGATGATCAAGTCTCGCCTCATCAACAAATCCATAGGAATGAAGATGATACAAGATCAAAAAGGAGTCCTATGTCAGGTTGCATCACCCGCATTTTTCGGCATCACAAACGGCCTGACGACGATCCTAGTTATAATAACAGTAATGTTAGGGGAACAAAAGACGTTCAACATAGAACAATTGATGAAAAGCAGCAAGTGTCTGCTTTAAGCGATACTTCATCCACCCAATCTTCTTCATCCTCTTCTTATTCAGAATCCCATTCTCCATATGTGCAGGACACATTTGTACTTGGGATGATTACATTTGAAGAAGTGCTCGTTCGCTTGATTAGAGCAGAAGTTATTAATATTCAGCCTCATCATCACAAGCAAGAGGATCCGACTCAGTTGACCAATGTATTAATACACACAAAAGAAAATAACTACGACGATGACCGTGGTAATAAACACTATGTCATTAATGGAGAAGATGCTAGAATGATCCAGCAACATCAATTTAACCACTGTCGTCATGAGACTACGCACACGTTCGACCATAGTATTACATCAATAAAAGAGCCACAACAACAATCATGGATTAATCAACGTCCTTGTCAGTCAACAACGGATATTCATAAAAAAGTTAAAAAAGTAAAAGAAGATAGAACAGAAAACTGTAGTAATAGTAGCAGTAGTAGCACCACAGAATCCACTGTAATTTCAAAACCAAATTCTATTAGTGAATTATAGTATTTTTTACGCATTACCCTTTATAAACTGTTTTTATGGTTGTTGTATTTGTTTTTTATATTTTTCCAGTCGTTTCCAGCCTTGTATACATTACTAGTATAATACACTATGTTATATATGCAATATGGAAAAAAAAGTAGCAAGAAAAATTATTGCAATGTATCCAACTATTTATTTGAAAAGCCCAATATTTTTATATTATTTTGGTTCTAATCTCCCACATTGAAACATGTGTTTCACCTCTAAAATCAATAGTTTTTGCTGAATATTTATCAAGTAACTGTTTCTCATTTTTGATTGTTGCAATGATGGTATTGGAGGGATCCTTGGCGCATCGAATAACTATGCACTTTAAACTTGAAGTTTTATATAGCATATCAAGAAACCCTTGTCGATTCACGAGTACAGAAAGCACATTCCGGGGTGTTTCGTTCATTGCCTGGCGAAAAAAGGAGGTCGTGGCTGTACCTGCATTGAAATGAATATCCTTTAATAACGGCAAATCACTAAGCGAGCAGAGAAATGGTTGAGGTAAATAACAGACACCGTACAATGTCAACGATTCAATACACGTTCTACCCAATAATTCACCAAATAGACATCGATCATCTTCCTTGTTGTATAAATGCCTATTACTATCGATCACAGCTCTGATATGCTTGATTGTACGAATAAGAGTCAAGGCTAACAAAAATGTGCATGTAATGTTGGGTACAGCGGGCCCTAATAGGATTGTTTCAATGACTGATCCACGTTCGACTAGTTTTTGAAAAGTCGTATTGGATCATCTGTATCTCCTTCAAACACCAAATTGAATCTAGCAAGTTCCAAATACTTGAAGCTTTTCAAGGATAGGAGGAGACTTGAAAAGTCGAGATCCATGTGGTATCTGTTGCATATGGCGAGAGCTTCCAACGATGGGCATTGCTGGATCATGGTCAATAGTGATCCACTTTGATTATATGGAATATTATCCAGAACCAGCGAACGTAAATTAGGTGCAGAGAATGAGTAAAACACAGGCGTCCAGTTTTTATTGGGTGGAATCGAATCAATGTCGTTGCTGCTATTATCCCCTGCCGTCATAGAGTCATATTGCTTTTTCCCAAGAACAAAATGTTTGATGTTTGGTGCATTTCGTAAAAGAATTGGTGCAATTTTATCGGGTCCTGTTTTGTCCGCATTAGACATTAAAAGACATTGGAGATCATTCCTCTCTCCTATCCCACAACTTTTGACTTCCTTTGCTGCTATCGTTCTTATCATTTCCTCCGTAGGCATCAAAAAATATCCTTGTCGTATTTGGATTGGTCCATATATTCTATCATTATCAATATCTAAATATTTGAGTTTCGGACAAAAGACATAAAGTCCATCAAGATCAACTTTCTGGCTCATAAGACCCGAAATGGTAAACATAATGGTCATAACATGCTCTTTGGGTTTCATATGCAAGGTATTCAAGATGAGGGCACTTCTGTAATATAGAGTATAAACGATTTTTTGACAAAGGAGTGTATTGAAGGTTTAATTCAACTATGTTAGATAGCAGTGATATGTTGTATGGGTAATGGTAGTTATCTCTTTTGTGGAGGTAATCATCGTCGTCATTGTGATATCCAATAAAGAAACGAGGTTCCTTGAAATATAATTCGTTCATAGTATAAGCGTACGGCAAAGGAGAATTGAAAGCAAAAAATTTCAATTTAGGACATAAACTCATGATGGTGATAAAGGGCATATTGGAATAATGGTCGTATACTTTGATTTTAATAACATGTTTTGACAATTTCCGTATAAAGGTAGATACTTTTCGTGCTTGGATGAAGCACAAAACGAAAACTCTGATATAAAGATATATATATATATATTCAACATATAATTTATATAAATAAAAGAAAATAAAACATTATTATTAATATTATTAATATTACCTAAATACTGAAGGTGATCACATCTGTGATCAATCAGTTTTTGCATTATCGAAAAAAGCTCATTTTCTCTTCGAAAATAATGAAACTTGATCTTTTTGTCATGATGTCCAATAAACTGTAACCATACGTCCTTTTTGACAAGTTTGCGATATCCACAGAGAGTAATTTGGACCATGTATCTTGTGTATAGATAGGAATAGCCGCGTACCATCCTTTGCATATTCGCATAAAGCGCAAGCAATCAGTTTTTGTCAAATACGAAAATATATTGGTCAATATATCAAACGGCAGAGAGTTGAAAACCTCAATATTTATACTGTTTGTCACCATTGCCGTCGTTCTTGTGTGATTTGGTTCTGAAATATCAGAGATGGTTGTCATGATTGTATAATAAAAATGAACACAAAAAAAAAGAGAAAGAAAACTCTGTCCTTATTTTTAATGTGAATGCTTCAGCCATTATCGTGTAACAGTTAACATATGAAAAATTGCTTTATTGCAAGTGAATGAATTAAAAATATGATAGTTGTATATAATGATGTAATGCGTTGTAGTAGGAATTATTTGGATAATAATGATGGTAATAAATATACTTTTGACAAAAGCACACAATATTAATAATAATGGTAGTTGCTGGCAATAGCATTGATAACAATAATAAAAAATAATGATACTGATTATTTTTTATCCGAGTATGACTTTCTTGTGGTTTGGAGATACATTTGTGAAGAAAACCAATAGGACGAAAACATTTGACCAATAACAGCCAAATCACTATTTTCTTTGTTCACTTCCTATAGTAATTCAATTAATGAGATTCTTTTTTTTTGGGGGGGGAGGGTATAGTTGTAAACCAATTACCTCCATTCTTTCATTAAGATTATCAACAGCTTCACTGAGTCTTGTCTTTATTTACAGAAAAGAAAGTACGATTGTGTTTATAAGAAATATAATTACACAAAAATAAAGACATTTTAATAAAACTTATATTAGCATTACCACATTTTGAACAATTCTTCCAAGTAAGGCATTCTGTGCCTGTTCATACGGATTCTCCATGGTTTTTTGGTAAAAAAAATGGATGTGATGGATTACGACGCGCTTATTTAAAAAAAATTAGAGGCCGCTCCAGGTTATATAACCTGGAGGATAGTATACAACTAAAATTTAGAACTAATTTTATCGGTAGTATTGCATGATAGGTAATTTTTATTGCAGATGAAAAGAACAAGGTATTAGATCCATATTTCTTCCTCCGAATGCTCAGCATTTGAAAAAGTCATAAATGAAGAAATCAGTATCGTAAAAAATGAGCCTTCTCTGTTTAAACGGGAATCATTACGGACACCAAGATTTTATCTTCATATTAGCATTGCAGTCAGTCGAGATTTCAATATCCAATCATATTCCATTCCTTACGAACACCAACCCCAATTTTTTATTTTCTTGTTTTGGTAATAAAGTTTTGTACAAAAACTCTTTTATTATGTATCTTTTTTTTTCAAGCAAGTTTATATTAACTTTACGTTAGTCATAGTATCTACAACTAGGATATACCCACAGTAGTATTCATAGGTTATTTCTATAATTATATAATTATCAATAAGCGCAACTGTTACTGTCTTCACCACAACAGTTTCTTTTTCATGGCATAATAAAAACTATGGAAACATAAGCTTGCATAAATTCAAAGAAATATGTAACAAAGCTCTAAATTTTGTATATCTGGGTTTCTTTTCATTGACAAGTCATCAACACATTGGCATAAATGAATTAAAGTTATATGGGAATCTGAGTTTATGAGTTATAATAAAGAAAATATGTTCAAATGTATGTGAAGGAGAAAGAGTGTTAACAATTTTTGATAAAGAGAATGTGTTAAATTGTATATATGAGAGTAAGATAGTATTAAAAAAATATGGGATTACTTTAATTTTGTAACTCTTGTGAGGATGTAATTGATCTCCATGCTTTGTCGAAACTGTTTGCGTGCGCCTTATCGGTTGCAGCTACTTATAAGGTTCATAAGATCAATTGTAACTCGCTTTGAACAACATTTTTAGTACTCATGGCATGTTAGTCAAAACAAAAAGATCAAAATATAGAACTACAAACCTTGTATTGAAGAAAACAATTGTAAAGAGAAATAAGCTTTTCTGAAGCAAGATTATCGGATATGTATAATGCTTGGGTGGGTCGGCTTGTAATGGTAAAAGTTGTAATCAAGGGTTTTCATTATCAAAATATCAGCCTCATTTCCTATATACAATATATATATATATATGAGTGGAATTTTAGAATGTATTTCCGCCGTTATTATGGAATGAATAACATACCAGCACCTTGTAATAAAGCAAGTTCAGTCTTCAAGTGGTACTTCTTCAAACTGCTGATCAATGCATTTCCTTCCAATAACAACTTTACATGATCACTTCTTAACTTGCCAAGATTCGAGTTTTTAGCAAATTCAGCGACAAACAAATCGTATTTTTTCTCTTTAGTATTGAAGTTGACACGTAAATCGACTTTATAATACCTGCCATCACCTACGCTCCGAAGCACTGATTCTTCCCTATAGCAAAACTGGGTATTATTAAATGGCTCAGGAATAAATAAATAATATCAACCAAATCTTACCAAGTCAATTTTAATTTTCGGCAGCCATCAAAGCCCGCTCTTATTTCACCCAATTTTGTACATGATTTTTATAAGAGCGGAAATTTTACCTTTGCCAGTGTTTTTTTTTGACAACCTTTCTGTCATTTCGAAATGTTCAACATGGAGTTGGTAAGCTAATCATAACGAAGCTAGTAAATACATTCAATAGATGTTATTTTCATTGTAGAAGCCAGAGGATGTAAAAAAAAATCATACATTTAGAAGAATAAAAAGAAAATGGAAATTTATTTCAAAACCAGTTGGGGTGAAATAAGGGCATCCGTCATCAAATAACGCGAAAAGAAAGGGTGCCCATAATCGTACAACATAATCATTTTCAGTTAACTTCTTTTTCTTTTGATCATCGAATAATTCAGGGTGACGTTCAACAATTTCAAACCTGTAACGATAAAAGTGAGTATAGTGTATAGACTGATTCATAAATCTCCTCTTACATTTTATGTGTAAAGCAGTTGAAGTTACGGTTATCTCTAGTTATCATCGTTCGCTTGTAGAGAGTTCTTGCTTGATCAATGCCATGATCTATATTTCTTCCTGCAATCTATGTAAGTTGTCTGTTAATATTTATATTTATACTTCTCAGTCATATAGCATTAAAAAATTCCTCAGTGTTATTACCTTCGACGTTTGTTTAATTATGTCCATCATCTCGTCGCTCACATTTAATTCTTCATTTTTAACAAGCCATTTCTTCTTGAGGTTATTCCATTGCGCTTTCTCAAAAATCTTTTTCTGGCCTTTGCCACTACAATCAATGAGGTTAAGGATGTTGTTTTGCGCAAGTCAAAAAGAAGAAAATAATAATCGTAAGTAGTAATCTAACAAAGAATGTGTTACAGCAACTTACAAAATAGGATTTTCCAAATCTTTTACAGATGGTTGATGGTCAGTTTGGTCGTTGATATATTTCCTTGTGTACTTCTTTAATACATTGCCAAGTGATTCGTCTGTCCAATCTACTACGACTTCATCTTCACTAGCATCATCTAAAAGCTATAAAAGTTTTTATTTACTAAGTATCACACAACCTGGGCTAGTTCGATTAATTTTTTTTGAACGTACTTGCATACAGTACCCGCTCGCTAAACAGGTAAAATCTCTCAATTATTTTTTATATACATGGTAAAATATCGGTGACTCGTTAAACCAGTAATTGGTAGGCTGGTCCAAATATTTACTGGTGCTATAAAATATATTATTTTTAGGTATTTTTATGTAGTTAGCAAGTATTCTACGTACCTCTGGAAGTGCAGGCTTTCGAAGCATTTTAGAATCAAGATTGTGCTCTGTCCTGTCTGCCCATAAGTTCTTTAATATGTCGCTGATAGTCTACTGACCAGGAACCTTTCCCATTTGAACTCGCCTTTTGCCCATTTGGCAAGTTCGGATTGAGTAATCTTTAAATCTTTTTCTTAATACAAATAGCAAGCTTTTACCGATCTGTCAATGAACTTTTTTTGCCCATATCGATGAAAATAAAAGATAATGAAATAAAATAAGAATATCATTATTTACAATAAGCATTTTCGATCCTTGTATATTGTGCAACCTATTCAACGGGGTTTCAAAAGTTAATCGGTATTCGCTAAACCGGTAGAGTTCCTGACATATTTTGAGTACCGGTTTAGCGAGCGGGTACTGTATTGATTTTTCGTGTTGTTTTTACGACTTCTTTCTGATCGCTGTTATGTTGCGTTTTTCTCTTTTTTTTGACTTGCTTCATAATTGGCTCTTGTAAACGATTCTCACCGATATTGGGCAGCCTGTTCTTTGATTGCAGCATTAAGTGACAACTGACACGTTATTAATCACATGAGCTTGTCTATCAGTGAGCCCTGCCATTCATGAAAAAAAAAAAACCAGCCACAGCATAAAAACAAAAGAGTTATGTTGATGGATTCAAACCAATAGCATATCATTGGCCAAGATAGAAGGAACACAACAGATGGAAAGAAAAGGTTACTTTGTTGCTTGAATGGTCATACAAAGGAAGAACAAATCTTGAGAAAGTAGCATGCCGATAAAAAGAAGAGCCAGTAGAATAATGATGTAGGATATGGTTAACTTGATAAAGAAAAAGAAAAAGAGAAAGAGAACAGTAAAGAAAAAAAATTAGCTACTAAAACTGTTTGCAAACACATGATTATTATTATTAATCACCTGTTCTTGTTAGTGAGAGAGAAAGAGTTAAATGCTGTAGCAATAGTGACAGATGTTGAGCTAAGAAAAAAAATAATGATGATGAGTGAGTGAGTGGAAAAAATGGCAGATAATAATACAAGAACCCATCATTCTTACATTTGACTGAGGATAGCATCATCCATCATTAATTATCATCTATTATATTCTTCTTGCATATCACTCACTAGTACTATTCACGAATATCAATAACCAATATAGTATTGAGGAAAAAAGAAAAAGAAAATGATTGTATATATTATTACCTTCACCAACATGAAGCACAAAGTTTTTATTACAACCACTATGTGCAGCATCAGCATAATGAGAAAGAAGAAACAAGCTTGGAAGATTTGGTATGATAACCAGTAGTAGCAACAACATGAAGATGGAAGCCCTGATCAGACACTATGATGTTGGGTGTACGTTTTGAAAGTCGGATACAATATCAGCACAACAGAAGAAGTTCTTGAACAATAATCCACAGCAATAGCGCATTTGACACATTCTTGATCACATGAGCTAGACATATGCATGAAAAACAAATCAGCCACAGCACAAATTAATGAGACACACACAGTAGGGATACAAGGAGTGAGCGACAAGTATATGACAAAAAAGAAAAATACACACCATCAAATAAAAGCAACTTCCTTTTAAATAATAGTGATCTTCTTATCCATCGAAAAGCACGTATTCACGAGCAAAGCACCATGATAACGAGAACAAAGGGCATAAACCAGCAGTAGATGAACAACTACAGAGAACCAGATGTCAAACATGCACGATCAGAAAGACATGAGGAGACCAACGGGCGCTATTATGTTATTGTTGAGAAGATATATTATTAAATAAGAAATAAAAAAAAGAGTTGAAGAACAAAATATGTTGTCGATGAAAAAAAGAAGAAGGATTTTTTTGGTAAACAAAAAGGGCCTCCTTCTTTATTTTCACATGTTTTCTTACTAGCAATCCCCAAGTATCATTATCTATGAGGGGTTTTTTGCTGTTACTTGAAACTACCCACTACATATGAACATATGGAATAAATGCACCATAACTACTCTTTACTATTAAAATCAATCTGAATGTATGTGAAGCTTAATTAAGAGACTTTCACAACAACGATTATGTAATGTATTTAGTTATAATCTCGAGCTACAGTTTAGTTTTTCAAAGCAGTGTATGGTTAAGAATACAGAATTTACAGACCTTTGTGCCTATACATACAAACCTTCATAAAGATCGCATATAGTACGCATGATTTTTGCATAGCCATACTCCTTCTTTGCATTAAACAAACTATTATTAACACTAATATATTAATTGAATTCTTTGTTCATGTAGCAGTTTAATAATTATACTTAAAGCTTAGCACATAGTACTTCATGGTTGTGCCATGCACATAGTATGATGTTTTAAATTAAGACATAGCCATACCATGGTCTTTTTAAAAAATATGAAAATGCGTGAAGATGCAATATACACTTTTTGTTTAAATATCGATATTAGATTAGATCATTATGACAAAAAATAACCAAATATCGCATATGATGTCTCATAAATTACTATGAAAAAAAACCAAAAGACTAAAAATCTCATGAAAAAATAGTGTGAAATGATTTTGTCATCCTAAATAAAAACAAAACCGGATAATGCAAATAGACCTGCCAGCAAATATGGGGAATGAAATTCAAAGCCACTGTAGATGGTTATACCACTGAGATTTCCCCCACTGGATTCTCTGATTCAAAATGGTTTGGAAATCCTGGAGTTTAATCTCTCCCTCTTTCTCTCACCGGATTATATATTTTTGTACGAAATAGAAATAGTAGCGTAATATATTTAAATATATTACTTTATACACTCTATTTTGTACCCGGATCCCTCTCTATTTTGGACATTCCTTATCAATTACTGTAGCAACACACAGCCACCACCAAAGGAAGGCGCCTTGGCTGCTTGACCGTCATCACTATCTTTTGCTGTATAACCCGCCATGACCAGTCCATCCAATCGAAAACGACCTTTACCTACATTGGAAGATCAAACACATGATCCACAGGATCAAGATCAACCACAAAGAAAACAATCAAGGACATCCCGTTCTACACCAAGCCGACGACGTAGTACCACAACTGCTGCTGATCAAGAAGGATTATTAACTGAATTGACAGGCGTACTTGATGCTATTCGATCCACTCCATCCTCGGGTGAAATTCCAGCAGAATCACTTGAAACACTCAAAACATTAATGTTACAGATTGAACATTTATCGTCTGACAGTTCCAACACAGAAGCACGAAATATGAAGCATGAAAGTGAACGACAGCTTGAACTATGGTTTGATGATTTGCTGGAACAATGTGAAGCCGACGGTGGTTTAGATTTGGATTATTTGATGGATGACACGAATGACGACGGCGCAAGTGATGATGAGGAAGACGCACTTGCATTGGCCCTTGCTTTGATGGATGAAGAAGAACAAGAACGAGAGGAACAAGATGTTGTTTCACCACAACATCCAAGTGATACGGGTAGTGACACCACTGCTCAAGAAATTGATGTTGTAGCTTAGCAATTTTTAAAAACAATCAGACACACTTTTATATATTCATACATATATACACATATTCACAAAACTGCCCCCTCCAAACAGAGCTTATATCTTTTCAATCATATATTATGACAACCACCTAATCCAATAATGATGCATGAGCACGTTTAGAAGACATGGGAAAAATAGGAAAAAGAAAAATCACAAACAACAATAGAAAAACCAGTGAAAACAATACGATTTTAGTAATATTATATATGTAAATATAAAAACATCAAACACAGAAGAAGGATATTGAAATGAAAAGATATAGAATGAAAAAAACAAAATGAAAATGAAAATATAACAAGAACACCAATGACACAACTCAAAACGAAACATAAAAACAACAGCAATGAATTTATACAACCAAATCCAAAAATCAAATCAAACTTAAAAGTTTTCCAAAGTCATTTGTCGTGCAACATCCGTATTTTCAACCATCACCATAAATTCATCAAATCCAATTTTTCCATCCATATCTTTATCAGCCTCCATAATGGTCTTGTCAACAATTTGTTGCAACTGAGCATCCTTCAAATTATTACCAACCATCATCTTGAGTACTAAAAACAATTCACCATTGGAAATATATCCATCACGGTCCATATCATATACTTTAAATGCAACTATATATAATGGATGAGGTTAGTTTTCTTTTTCTTTTTTTTATACTTCTCGATCTGGATTATTATTCGGTAAGCGATAAAGTTCCTTACATTCTAGTTTTTCACGTTTGTTTCCTCTTGCACTAAAGATACTCAAACCTTTGATAAACTCAAAAAAATCGACATCGCCTCCTCCATCTTCGTCAAAGATGGCAATCATACGTGATGCTAATGGGTTATTGGCAATTTGTGGAATGGATAAAAACTCGTCCTTGTCAATCGATCCGGACCGATCCTTGTCAAGTTTCATGAAACGTTTATACAACCGTTGAATCTCCTCCGCCGAGACTTTTTTTGTTGTAATAATATGTCATAAAATATTAAAAAAAACTTTGTTTCCTTATGACTATCTTCCTCAAACCAAAAAAAAAAAAATGTTAAATGCTTACAGTTCGACGAATTGACCATATCTTCAAGATGTGAACCAGCTTGTCCCATGTTTTTTGTGACACAACAGAGATCGCGTTTGAAAGGATGTGTTCCTTTTCAAAAGAATGAGCTGTATTTGTCTATACTGTTTTCTTGCAACTCCGATTGCATATAAGTTTAAAGGGATTGGATCAAAAATTGGGTTGCCTTGTAGAGAGAGAGGTTATTTACATTTCTGCATGCGCTTGTCATTATATAATTGATTACAACAGATCTTTATTAGTAATTATATGCAAAGTGTGCAATTAAGAGACACTTCTATTTACACATAGAGTGGTTATCACAATAATACAATTCTTTATTTGAGAATAATCTTTGGGATTGGCACAGAAATAATCAACACCATTATATACAAAGAGAATTGTAACCGATTATAGTTATAGAAAAAATCTTATCTACTATCCAAAACAATAAATTATAGACTAGATAATTATGTGATAGATAAGAAGGATCTAAGCTTTCAAACCTGTAGTAATACGGTGGGGTAACATCAAATTTGGATTCTCAACCAAAGAATTCATGCAAGCTATTATACAATACATTTAGAATCATTGTCTTTTTATATAAGATAGCAATAACAAACGTAAAATGGAATAAGGTCATAATCAAGACAGTCCAATATAAGAAAGTGAAACCAGCGCGCGCGCACAATGACAGAGGGCCCCGTGATGATGGTCTTCTGCAAAACACCTTACCATCCTCATTCTCTGTTACTGAGATGAAGAGTTTGGTCTTTGGAATCATACAAACGACTGGGACCCATCCACGAATCCTCTTCGTTATCCAAGAAATCATTTCCTTGGATATTTATCCTGGCAGCGATAGAAACAGGCGTCGTTTGTTCATAAATCTGTTGCCTCCTATCTATCTAAATAGCTGCATTGCTTGTTTAAAAGTGGCCATACCAATAAATACATGTTTTTTTGTGGGAAGAGGAAACTAAGGTGCGAAGTTCAACCTCTAAGTTTAATAGTCAGTCAAGAATGAAAAAAAAAAGAATTGATATGCTGTGGAACCATTGTGTCAAAAATGAAAATCACCTTTTCTCTTTATCAACATCGATTGTGTCTATGTTAAATTACATTAAAACCCATTGGCAGGATGGGTCATTTAACATTGTCAAATGCTTTAACGAGAGTGGATTGACCAATAAAAAGTCCACAGAAAACTCTTTCAAACAGGAAATCTTGCTGGAAAGAATCCCCTGCCAGGTTGTGGGTTCAATAGCATTTACGTGATTATTTTTTGGTGAATAGTAAGAGTGGGTTAAAAGATCCAAAGGTGATTCGACTTATAAAAAATACAAATAATAAGATTTTGGTATACCTTCTATACCAGATCCTTGAATATTTGGATTTAATGAACCATTGGTTATAGCATTGCGAAATAATCTGCGGGTTCCTCCGAGATATTGAGATACTTAGAAGCAAAAAGAAAGATAATGGTATTTTTTTTCTTATAAGGATAAATATAAAACTCATCGCTTTTTTTTTTTTTGTATTCTGAAATTGTACGTGATTATATAGCAATAGGAAGAAGAGAAAGAGAGTCACAAAGAAAAAAGATAAATGGTAATTTTGATGCGGCCACGGATAGCACCCTTTTTGGTTTATACTGATGTTTTTGTAATTTTTATAAATAGAATGGCAATATTAAAAATGCAAATACACAACCAGCTACAACTTCAAGTGGATGATTCTGAACAATATGACGAATCTCCTGTATTTGCCGGTGAAAGGAATTCATCTCAACCTTCACACCTGTTAAACAACTAGTCGCGTGCGGGTCTGCATCCGATAACGGCCCAAGAACAACGACAATGACATGTAGCCAATGACTCGGGCTATTTGATGAAAGTGTAAGTTTTGTGGTTGATATTGTACTATATATTTATTATTATAATTTTGAATATTCCCAAAATAACATGTTATATAGTGTAGTAGTGATGCAACAAGAAGCTACAAACTATCGCATTCTTCAACAAGTTTCACAAGTAACATATTAAATTTGAAAGAAACGCAAACCGATTATTACCTTCATCTTGCTATTGCTGGATTACTGTTGATACTTTCTTTATTCTGAAAACCAATTCCTTACTTAAGAATTTTCGAAATGATGAATTTATTGAAGGTATATAACGTTATATATTTTGCCTCCAAGTATCAAACAATATATTATCAAGTGGAATACTTATCTGTAAACATTTATTTATTTAGAAGGTAATGAAAGAAAATGCTGTATTATACATGAAATCAATCCGTAATGAGCCAAGTCCATTTAAAAAGTCTATAACCCCCCACTCGTTTTATTCGCCCATACAACTTGATGAAGTACAGTAAATATAGTGTATTTACAACTAGCATTTTATTGGCTGATGACACACTTGACTAACTTAATCCATTGATGTATCTCATTCTATGCTAGGTATAAAATATTTGGAACGGCAAAACATGGCCGTACAGGGTGAAAATGACGATAACGATAATTGAGATCACGTCTCAGAACGAAACTTGACTAATAGCTTTCATACGTCAAAAGAAGCTTTAATTCCTCCTATTTTCAATAAAAACTTTACTGTAGTGGGTTAACAAACTATGATGATAACAGTGACATGATGTTACATACTTATTATCGAGGTAGAGAAAATTATGCGTTTGTGAAAGAAAAAAGTAATCAAATAAAGTAGGATAGAGGAGGACTAGTTTTCCTTCAACTGAGGAGGAAAATATCCAACACTGCTTACTTGAAAGTGGCGAGATTTTTTTTTCTACAAAGTTCTTTTTCTCTCCCACACACACACACACTTTTAAGAATAATGACACAAAATTCTTTTGTTCAAAAGTTTACACCCGAAGAAACAAAAGCAGTTGCTGAATTAAAGGCACAACTTCCTGAAGTACTCAAAACTGCATTCAAGTCAAAAGAACCTGAACCTTATTCACTTTGGGGTATTTCCCTCGATAAGGATTCATCCGATGAAAAACTTGATGTTCTTTTAGTCAAGTTTTTACGTGCTAGGTAAACCCTGATTATTAACTTGTCATTTCCAAACAACAACAATAACCTTTTTTTTTATATCCAACCATTAAACTAATTTTGAATGGGTGCGTATACGTGTGTGTGGGAATTATTCTTTTGACATTATATAGAGAATTGGATTTGGAACAAGCTAGTAAAATGTTGAGTGACACTATTGCTTGGCGAAAAGAATTCAAAGCCGATACCATTTTAGAAGAAACCTTTGATGAATCCGTATTTGGTGGTGTTGGTTATATCCATAAGAATGATAAAGAAGGTCGACCTGTTTGTTATAATTTTTATGGTGAATTAGACCAAGAAGCTGTTTTTGGAGATGTTCAAAAGTAAGTTATTATACAAGTTGAAAGAGAGAGAGAGAGAGAGAGAGAGAGAGAAAATCATATAAATCATTGTATTTTATCTAATTGTTCGAAAAAAAATAAACATATGATATAGATTCATTCGTTGGAGAGTTCAATTAATGGAAAAAGGTGTCAAATTAGTTGATTTTACATCAGTGGATGCTATGGTTCAAATCCATGATTATAAAGGTGCATCCATGTTTGGTCGTTCGGCTAATTCCAAACAAGCAACAAAAGAGATTATAAAAATTATGCAGGATAATTACCCAGAATTCTTGGTAAGCAGATTGAAATAATTTATTTGGGCGGGGGATGTTGACATGACGTTATATTTATTCAATAGTAGATTAGATTCTAATAATAAATGTTCTTTCTGTTCATACAGTCAACAAAATTCTTTGTCAATGTACCCTGGTGGGGAAGGTAAATTAAAATGAAATCATATCACACAATATATAAAAAAAAAGATAAACTAAAGTTATATATATATTTACCTGGTTATAGTAAAATCTTTAAACTAATTCGTCCATTATTACCTGAAGCTACTGTAAAGAAATTTGTGGTTTGTTCAAAGTAAGTAATTAATAAGATTTAGTTTATTAACCATTTTGACCCAAATTTGTTATTTAAACTTTTATAAAAAAAAATCTAAACAGCGATGAATTGATCGAGACACTTTCACAATCCATTCCTGTTGAAAATCTCCCAGTGGTTTATAATCAAGGTGGTGCAAAGGATGCTGGATCCGATGTTGCTATAAAGTCTGAACATAAGACAGTGGATAGTGCAGAAGGTACATCTTCTGAAGCAACTCCTGCTTCTACATCTATTGAATACAAAAAAGAAGAAGCTTCATCCAACAACAAAAAAGTGGTCGAGAATGGTGAAAATAAGGACCAAGAGAACAATAACAACACCGCTGAACAGGCTGCTGCCCCTGAAAAGTCAGCTTCAACCGTCGATCCTGATACAACTGAAACACCAGAATCAGGTAGTCGAAAAGCAGAGAAAAAACCTGCAGTAGCTGCTAACTAAATAACAAGCAAGAAACTGTTACTTGATTCATCATATTTCCCCTACTCAATTACGATCACTTACACTATTATTATTACATTATTATTATTATTATTATTATTATTATTATATTTATTATATCATTTGATATTGATTTCAATACAAGTATTTAATTTCATTAACTATATATATAAACATTTTTATATTTATTATTAATCACACGGTTCAAACGTACAAAGAGTGAGTGAGTGAGAGAAGGGAACAATAATAAATGAGATGATATGATAATAATAATAATATAAATATAAGAAGGAAGAAGGAATATAAAGAAATAAAAAATGGGTTCTATATATTTCATCCAAACGATTACGTATGGAGCCGGGAATGAAAGAAAAAGGAAAGAAGTAAGGAGTAGGACATGTATATATATATATTTGTGGTTTAGAATTGTCTAGCAACTTCATTATAGTTATACAAAGAACTACCGCGTTTACTAAGTCGTGGATCATTAGCATTAAGATTTTGTCCACCTCCTCCGCCTCCAGTAGCTGAACTTGAGGCCATGGATGGTGAAGTAGATGCTTGAATACAATGTAAAGGAAATACACCTCTAGCATTACCTCGAGAAAGATTAGATCCAAGACACCAACCATCATCATATTCAGTATATACTTGAACTTGATCACCTGGATGAACATAGATTTCATCATCCAATGTAGGTGTATAAGTAGATACTACAGTATAAGTTCCTAAAGGTGGATGTTGCCATGGTTCTTGTACTGGTTGTTGTTGTTGTTGTTGTTGTTGTTGCATTGGAGGTGAAGCAGCTGTAGCAGCAAATGCAGGAGCAGGAGCAAAAGTGGAATTAGGTTGATGAGCAGCTAAAGCGGGAGTATAATATTCAGTAGGTGTAGTTACTGGCCCAGCAGCAACCATAGGTGGGACATTCATACTACCATAAGTTTGTGGTTGAAGTTGTTGCTGCATCATTGGAGGAGAAGTTTGTAAATTATGAGTAGCTGTTGTCGTTCCCATGGTTGGACCTGCAAAGAAATCATTTTGACCAAAAGATGAAACACGATGACTGATGGAAGGACGACGTCTTGTCGTTCTCTTTCGTCTCCTAACAAATAAGATGGCAATCAAACTAAGAGCTATAGCAGCTATCACAGCTACAACAATACCACCAATAGCACCACCTGAAATAGAAGAACCTTCATCTTCTGAACTTGCTACACTAACTGTTGCTGTAGCAGTATCACTAGTACCTGAATCAGCAGCGACTGTTTGTTCAGGTGTTTGTGTTGTGGATGGTTTTATATGATAAGGTGGTGTTGTGGTAGTGCTAGGTGTTGGTTCTGGAAAAGCTGTAATACTTTGAGACTTGTCATTGGCAAATGAAGGATTTGAAGATTTAGGTTTATCTATTTTTTTTTATTAAAAGTTAATAAAAAAGATTCTCCTTATATTATATTATATATATATATATATATATATATATATATCGTTACCTGCAGCTGAAGCAGAAGGAGAGGGTTCTGGTTTTTTGGTAGGAGTTGGTTTAGCATCAGACACAGCGGATTCTTCAGGAGCGCGTTTATTTAAAAAGTGGTTTGAATAATCATTTTCATTAGTGACTACGTCCATTGTTAAAACAATTTAAAATGGGGTATTTTTTAACACCATATACGATAAGGAATGGAAAGGGAGGGAGAGAGTTTTGAATTAAGTTTGCGAAAAAAAAAAAAAAAAAAAAAAAGTAGGTTGAAAAGAAAAGACGAGCCCAAAAAAAAAAAATGGAAATGTTACCCGCGGTTTATAATAAATAAAATTATGGGTAAGGTCGTCGTCCCTTTTGTTTTACAACGAAATTCCCAATGCACATCTGTGTAACATTGTTCATGGCCTGGGCCTATCATTGATTGATTTGGATACAATTACTCCAATGGTCTTTAATTGTTTATATAGCACTTTGTAGTACAACCCACCTTCTTTTTTCCTTAATATTATTATGACTGTTATTACTTTGTATTACTCGTCCATCGCATTGCTATTACATATATATTTCTAATAACTATTCAATGATCTTGTTCAAATCAATCATCATTATAAGATGGCGCAGCTGTATTTAGAAATTATATTATTAGTTATCATAGTAGCTTCTTAAAGAATAATTTCATCTATCCTATAGCTACTTATATTGCTCTTTGTATAATCAAATATTATATTATTTCTCAAGAATCAATGAACAATGACACCATATTTATTTTTGACTTATTCGTCGTAGATAATGGACACACCACTAATGATAATGATAATGATAATAACAATGGTCTAGCATATACAATAAAAATATAATAATACATTAAAATGGTTCGTTGGATCATTACATTTATGACCAAAGACATCTATTTTCAATTAATACTACATGTATTTATTATACACCAGCATGAATATAATTTCATTTGACAAAACATAAATAGATAGAATATCGCGTTATTATTATTTCTTTGAATATAATGGTTGCACAATGATCGTCGTTGGTTATATAAGTCTATATAGAGTGTTAGTTAATATGAGAAAAGTACTACATGTTGTTATATAATCATATCCGTCTATTTTATTAATATCATATGTCAATACTCATTGACTCTCTTTTAGTATTAAAATCCTTTGCCTTTTTACATTTTGGATCATTATACTGTTTTTTTTAATAAAGAAAAATATACATGCTGTATTTATATATATTACTACTACTACTAATAATAATAATATATGAAATAATATTAAAAAGAATGGAATTTTGGAGAAATGGATGTAAGAGGATCTATCTTTTTGTTTTTTTAGAGAAAGGGGGGAAAGAAAGGGGAAAAACGCGATGCAAATTACTTTTTTTTTTTAATCTGAATATATTTATAAGGTGGTAAAAAAAATGAATCTATTCCTCTCGTAAAACAGCTTCAAGAGTTTCTACTGCACTTTTTTCAATGACAAGTTTATCATAAGTCAATAAATCCAATACATTGGTTTCTTCCACATAAATCACTTCGCATTTTGGAATATTACGTGCTGCCAATTCAAGGTTTTCGTTAAAATCATTGGTAACAATTAACATGGTGGTATGAGGCTTGTTTTCTTCTTCGTTAAGGTATGTTTGTTGCAAGATATGATTTAATTCGCGTGTTTTCTTGCTATCCAATACATCCAAACTATCCACAACCGTCAATTGATCTTGGGCATATTTTGTACTTAATGCTACACGTAAACCAAGTTCTTGTACTTTTCTTGGAAGATCCGTACTATGATCTCTTGGTGTAGGTCCAAATGCAACACCACCTATATATTATATTTTATTTTTTTTAAAAAAAAAATTCATATATATATATTAATTTTTTCAATGATACATTACCTCCACGGAAATGAGGTGCCTTCATATCACCTACACGAGCTTTGCCTCGTCCCTTTTGTGGTGCTGCTTTTTTACCAGTACCAGCCACTTGAGAACGTCCCTTTGCAGCATGAGTACCTTGTCTCATACTATCTCTTTGCCATACAACAACACGTTGCAAAATATCTCGTCTTAAAGGTGTTCCAAATACTTGTCGATCTAAATTGACAATGGATAAAGGTTCACTGGTCTTGAAATCGCGAACGAAAGCTTCCACATGGGGTGAGAATGGTGAAACAGCTAATTTATTGAATATTTCGTTAATTAATCCATCGTTTATATTTTTTTTGTTGCGTATTCTATTATTATTATTATTATTATTTGTCGCGTTTGATATCCATTGTATTATCAATGATACCTTTAGGTACTGCTGTTGCTAATGCACGTCTTTGTAAAGTGGTCTAATATATATTTTAAAAGCCACCACCCGTTTCAAAAATAATAAAAATACATGTGAATATGTCGTGTGTTTGTTACAATATATCTAGTCATGCTCAATGAAATAGTATATTCTTTCTATAAGTCTCATTGAATGAGAAAAAAAATTACCTTGGCCAAAGTAGGAACTGAGACCTGTGTAATGGGTTTCAGAAATGACATTATTTTTTTGTTTTTGTGTTAATGGAGTTGAATGTTTGACAACCTTCTGGCCCCCCCTCTCTCTTTCCAACTTTTTTTTTGGGCGGGGCTATAAATTTGTGTCATGCTTGAACGGTCACACACACATACACACACAGGAACAAAAAGGCCTTTCTGTTCCTTTAAGGATATGAAATAATACGTATCATTTCGTGTCGATAACTATAAACTAAATTAAGGATCTGCTCTGATCGATTCATTGAACTAGAAAACGAAAATTGTAATCATATGTTTTTTTGTTATTTATTATAAATTATGGCTAGTAAGCGTAAGAACGATGGATAACGATGGTTTGTACATACAAAATAACAATTGAGTAATTTATCATCCATCTACGTATTA
Source organism: Phascolomyces articulosus (assembly GCA_025677815.1). Taxonomy (NCBI): domain Eukaryota; kingdom Fungi; phylum Mucoromycota; class Mucoromycetes; order Mucorales; family Lichtheimiaceae; genus Phascolomyces; species Phascolomyces articulosus. The sequence continues at coordinate 234,340 of JAIXMP010000044.1, forward strand.
TTCAATACAATAATATTATCTACAGGACATAGAAAAAAAAACCCTTTTTATTATTGTTATATACAAAAAGAAAAATATGTGCTCCTTTTTATTTTTTCCCCCTTGCATCTCACAACGTATTTTTTTTTATAAACAAATATAACATGATAACAATCTTTTCTTTGCACTGTTCTCATGTTCAAATTTTTTTTGTTTTAAGTTGACTTGGCGCGCAGTATGCAATAGTTACAGATTCTTCGTAATTGATGATGCATTATCATATGCAATACCATCAACCCGCCACAAATACTTTTCACATCATGGGATATATGAATCATACTAGTTATATAAAATATCTTATTCTCCCTCCTATTTGTTTGAATTTCATTTAAACATACATAATAATATACTACCTAATGTAGGTCTTTTTATTATTATTGCTATTAGATTATTATAGTCATTATTAATAAAGCACAACAAGTTTTTAATTATCTAAAAAAAAAAGGATGTAAAATTGTAATCATTTGTGAGGGGGGATAAAAGAAACAAAAAGAATTAATACAGACAATGGAAAATGTTATAATAATAGTAGTAGAAGAAGAAGAAGAAGAAATAAAAGCAGTAGGAATAATAAGGGGGAGGGGAGGGGGTCTGTATACATGTATAAGAGAAAGAGAATATAGTAGAGTAGTAATGTATAAGAAAAGATGTATAATCTACAGAATCCAGCCGTAGTTTATCTTTCTTTCTTTCTTTTTAATATATTGATAAGATTAGTTGAATGAATATTATTATTATTACTTGCTGTTGTTGTCGTTATGATGATTTTGATTGTTATTATTACGAGTAATTTCGTTATTATTGTCGTCAACTTGTTCATGTTGTGCTTCAATATCTGATTGTTGATGAGGTGATGAATGATAATAATAATCATCGTCATGATCATAATGGTGAGGTTTTGTGGGTGTATCAGGTGGAGAAACTGTGATTTCAACTTGAGTTGTAGGTGTATCAACCATATCACGACTATAATACTTTTCTTTGGTAGGTGAAACTGCACCAGGTAATGTCAAATTTGAACCACCAATTTGAGTACAAGAGCCATCAAAATCCTTAAAGTTGGTTGTAATCTTTGGAATAGTCATACTGGAACCACCAATACGGGTTGTTGAACCATCTTGAACCATCATGATATCTTCTTCTTCATCTCGAGGACGATTTTTATTGTTGTCAAGATGATTCATTGTATTATTATTATTATTGTTATCACCAGTTTTTTCTTGATCTTCTTGTTGTTGTTGTTTACCACGTTTGATCCAACGCTTCATGATATCGACTTCAATATTGCCAAGAATCAATTGTTCGACATGATAGAGAAGTAATGGTGTTGATAAAACACCGACTTGACCTGGGTCCCCCTTTTGGTAGAGCACATTGATCAGCGGCATGCCGAGAGCTACAGTTTTTGTCGCACCACAGTACTGTTTATCATCATAGTAAAAAAAAAATAGTTTAGTTTTGATACAAAATGATATATATATTTCTCTCTCTCTCTCTCTCTCTCTCTCTCTCTCTCTCTCTCTCTCTCTCTCTCTCTCTCTCTCTCTCTCTCTCTCTCTCTACCCCTCTCATATTTCCCTTCCCCTCCCCCCAATACACAGACACACTTAAATCACATCTCACTTTATGCACAAAGTTTGTTTGTTTGTTTTTTTTAAAAAAACATACCATAACAGCAACCGTATCTTCTCTTGAATAAGAAAGTCGATCAAAGACACGTTTATAAGGCATCCATTGAGGTACTGGTAAATAAGCCAAAAACCAACAGGTAGAAGAAAAGAGAATATAAAACCCAGCATTGATGATAGCAATAGCAATAATATCAACAGCATTGACATTACCAAAAGAACCCGCGTGAATAGCATCTGAGAACACTGACCATACCAATGTCAATAGACAAATACTACTGACATCTGACAAACGAAATTTGACCTTGAATTTGGCAATTTTTTCTGGAAACATCCATTGAATGATTTGACCCACCACTAAAGGGACCAGGACGGTAATACCCAATTGTTTTAATACAGATACAAAATCAATGGTACCATCCACAGTATTCGATGTATCATTTTCAGGTGTTGCATCAATTAAAGGTTGTTGAAATACTTGAAGTAAAGCAGGTGAAACAAAAATACCAAGGACATTACCAAGGGCGGCATTCATTAATGCTATATATATATATATATATATATTTAACGATTAATTTCTTATTTTTTTAAAAAAAAGAAAAGAGTGTGATAGGATATGTATAAAATAAACATACCAGTAGCTTCATTACCACCTGCATTTTTTGTCATGACAACATTCGATGAAACAGTGGTTGGTGTACAAGCAGCAATCACCAAACCAACAAGTAAAAGAGAATTGAGATTCATATGGACATGAAAGAATAATAACACGAGACCAAATACAAAAAAAGGTATCATAATAAGATTAATGATTTGAACGAGCATATGCAATCGGACTCTAAGTACAGTCTTGGCTAACGTTTGTGTACGGAGTGATAATCCCGAGATCAAAAAGATCACAATCACTGCGCCTAAAGATGTTTCGTACATATAACATATTCATTAGGTTTTTTTTTTGATGTAAAACTGATAAATGATTATTTTTGTATATAAATATATATATATATATATAAATACATTACCCCATTTAATCGTCCATTCAGCATGAATATAACCTTGTTGACGAGCCACATCAGGTGCTAATACAGCAAGCATGATGACAAAAGCAAGACCCACTAAAAACCAATAACGTTTGAAAAGACTTTTGGCAACAATCCATGATTTTTTTCCAAATTTTCGTAATTTTTGTTTTCTAGTGAGAGGTGTTGAATTATGTTGTTGTTGTTGATGATGATGTGCTGATGATTTATCTGAAATAGTATTTGATAATGGAGAAGGTCGATATCCTTGATGATGTGTAGAAGAAGAAGATAAATGTTGTGGAGGTATGGTCGTAGTATCACTTGCTAAAGAAGTACTTGATTTCAATCGAGATTCATTCATTGCTAATTTTAATAAACCGAGTATAATAGAAGGTGAAGATGATGATGATGATGATGAATTTGAATGATTTTTATGAATACTAGTATTATTATTATTATTATTATGAAAAGTAGAAGTAGAAGATAGTGGCCATGTCATTTTTTTAAAGATGTAAAAAGTGGGTTATTTATATAGTTGAAAGGAAAAAGAGAAAAAAGAAAAAAAAAGGTTTTGATGTTTACGTTCTGCAACTCTTTATCGCTGCTATTTTTGGGGGATGATCCTTTTTTTTTTCAAAAAAGGGGGAGAGAATGAATAAAGACTCGTTTTTTATGATTATTTTTGGGGGTTATTTATTTTTTCTCCACCAATAATAAACATTATAAAGTATAAATATATTTTTAGCTTGAAGAGATTGGGAAAAAAAAAAGGGGGAGAGAAAGTAGTAGTAGTAATAAAAAGTAGTAGTAGTAGTAGTAGTCAGTTAGTAATATAGTGTGTGATAAGTAAATAAGAAATGATATATTAAGCAGTAGTAACGACATTCAAATTTTGGGGGGAGGGGGAGAGGAAAGATACTCGCGTTTTACATCATTGTTATACCTCCTTTTGATAACCATTCTTTTTTCTTATGACAGCAGTAATAACACACATGATTACTTACTACTACGTCAATTTATTAGGTATTGATTTTTGATAATACTTTTAAATCATAGTTGTTAATAGGATACTTCTTTTTATATATAACATTGTTGTTTTATTTAATAGACGATAACGACAACAATATGATAAACATGTTTTGTTGTTGTTTTTTCCAATGAACATTCGATTTTAAGTATAAACGCCCGCGCGAGTTGAATAAAAAAGAAATAAATTCTGCACTTTTATTTACATAATACTACGCACAAGCAAGCATGATATTACTAAAAGGTCGAAAGGAGAATCAAATGTATTATATTTAGAGAGATGCAGTTTATTATCATGTAAATGTTGTTGCTATTGAAGGTGATGATGATGATGATGTTAATAATAATATCATGAATGAGACAAGAATAGATTGCTCCTGAAAAAAGAAAAATAAAATAAAATAAAAAAATTGCCACCCATCAAAATCGACTATATGTAAATCTTTTTCATCTTCTTTATCAATGATCCGTCTTCTCGTCAATCAACATCGTCTTCTTGACAATATTTTATATATTGATTGAGTCCGAAAATTCGGAACCCCTTATTTCATATATATATATATCTATATATTTCCCCTTAATCCGAATAGAAAGATGTTGATCATACATAAATGACTGTCAGTTATAAGGTATCATCATATCATAGAATTCATTCATGAGTTGTATATCTATAAATATAATCAGGCGGGACAATTATTTATACTCTCACCTTCGGTGAATTATAATTATAATAAGAATAATGTTTCATTTTGTTACTTTCCTTCCCCTTTTTAAACTCTACTCCTTCCAATAATAATGATAAACAACCTCCCTTCATCTACTTACGTATTCAATATCAGTGAATGATGAGTAATGTTCTTTTTTCTAATAAACAATCTCACATGCATATCATTCTGATCTATGAATGGGTAAAGTTACCTTTTTATGCATCTACTCACATTTTTGTTTTTCTAATTTTGAATTATATCCTTTTGCCACTATTATTATAATATTAACTCCTCCTCCTTCTTCTTCTTATATTATCTTCTTTTAAATAATAAACAATCGAGACCATTATTCTAATATATAATAAACAACAAGGTTTATAACTACTACCCACATGGTTTGACGGTCATCCATGTCATTCATCAACTTAAAAAAAAAAAGGTTGTCTGTGACAAAAGAAAGATAAATTTCTTCATCACAAGCTTTCATTTGTTGATTTTATTTTCATCATTTTAGTATTATTATCTTACTACTACGCACTATCACGTAAAGACTTTTATAAAAAGGTGGCTGTGTTAATAGAGAATAAGAATAATAATAATAATCAAATGTCAAGAAAGGAAGTAAAAGTATTAAAGTTTTTATTTGCCACTTGAATCAGATTTGCATAATGACACATTTGAATCACAACGCGTTTGTAAATAAATGAAATAAAAATAGGAGCCAACAAGTTTTTTTGTTTCGTGTTACCTAACAACTGCATGAAAAGGATTCCGTTTAACCAAGAAGATCTGTTCTTCTTCTTTATCTTCTTCTTATTAAATCAATGAAAGATATTCATTAAGAATAAATGACAAGAAACAAGGAGTTTTTTTGTTCCAAATATTATTTTTGCCACCAGGATAAAGTAGATCCTATTATTTGTTGTTGTTGTTGTTGTTGTTGTTTTTTTACGGAGTGCTATATTATTATAAAAAAATACAAAAAAGAAAGTCCCGTTTTTAGAAGTTTTACATGCAGTTCAACCAAACTTTTATGCAAGCATTTGCTGCAGTGCCAAAAAACATTCGCATCCCGAAAAAGACATACAATTTATGGGAATCACTTACTCATCTTGTTGTAAAAATACTTTTCAAAAAGGCAAAATTGTGATAACTATCATAAAAACAAAAATATCCCCCCCCAAAACTGTAACAAAAACAACAACGATGATAGGTAAATAACAAACATCAAGTGGTACATCATAATTCATCGTCAATCATGATGGATAAAGTATGATATCTAAACTTTCTTTTATTTCGATTCATTTCATTTTACTTATTAGTCCACACTACAATATTCTTTTTTTTTCATATCCTCTCATCCCACCCCCTTTCATGGATATAAATCGCTCCTACTACGTTTCACATAAAGTATGTTAGAATACGTACAGCATGTAATGTATGTATGTAATGTATGTTTGTTATCAAACTTTAAAAAAACAACAACAAAAACAAAAATGAACCCGACAGCATAAAAAAAAAAAGATATCTAAACTAGGATGATGCTTCTTGTTGATCTATGTTTAGTAAATGGTCGATCGTTCAATAGCAATTGATTTTATTTGTCCCCCAAATGAAAAAGTATCGTTTATATATTTCATCAGTCATCATCGTCGAAACAACTATTGACGAACCAAGGCGTAGAATATTTTTGATATGTCACAGGTTCCTTTCATGAGATGAGAAGGAAAAAAAAACATCCAGGAGGTAGGAGTGCGTGCAGTAGAACAGCTTAACTTTTTTTATCTTAAAGACAACAACAGTACAACGCAATAGCCAACAGCAACAAGCATCGATAATAGAGAATGGTAATAGTATATATACACTATAAGTAGGAAGGAATCAACATAATATGAATACATACATTATTTTCTAGGTACTACTACATACATGCTTGTTTATTATTGGAATAAGTTAGGTAATTACTCTCTTCTTGTTAATTCTCATAGGTACAATCGATGACGATCTTTTAGGTTTGATTTTTTAGTTACAGCAAATTATGATCGCATTAGATGTATGATACTACCCTTGTTGAAACAAACATTACGTATATATTATTACACCATGAACAAGTACTTTGTTTAAAAAAAGAAGGTTTAATATTATCCGCTTTTCATATGTATGACTATGACGAATGTAAATACATGGTTTCAACATGATCATTGCTTGGCAATATTTATATATTAATTGACTGACGATGAACTTGCATTATTCATTTGAATACGTACGTAATATAATAGTTTTTTAGTAAGTCATAATAGATTTATAAAACATTCAAGTACTACAACATCGCTAAATTATTGGTAAGTAATATGATATTCATAGTATAACAAAGGGAGGTGTAAAGTAACATTCTAAGCACGATTAATTCGTGATGCTAGAATATGACTTTACTTCTTGAGTTTAAGAATAATTTCAAATAAAACTAATATCATTTTTCATATGATATGAATGGTATCAAATTTGTCAGTTATTGTGCTACTACAATTGTTGTTGAAAAAAGTATCACTTTCTTCATCACATGAACATGTCTTTCTTTTTGATCCAACGATATTACGTACTATTCACTCTATTTAAAAATATCATAAGCATGAATGATAGCTTGTAACATGTGGCAAAAAAAAACATATTATACAGTGTATACAACTAAATATCATATTTATCCTTGTTGGTTGTGGCAAAACTGTTTTTCCCCAAAAAGGGGATGCATAAAAAGTTAGCCTTACTCAGGAGTGAAACATGTTTTATTATTAGACTTGGCCCTTTATAATAATAATAATGTACACTCTTATAAAAAAAATATACACATGTAATAAAAAGATTGTCATTAGAAACAACAGAGAGAGAGAGAGAGAGAGAGAGAGAGAGAAATCTCACTGATATATAAAAGATAATAATACCAAGGCAATGGATGGATGAAAAATAGATGAATCGGTAGGTTAACAAATAGTTATGCATCAAATATTATCATGGCTGTATACAAAAATGGGTTTATGACTCTCAAAAACTAACAGTTTAAGGATCAAGTTCATATACAAAGTTACTCAAAGAAGTAAAATGAAACATTTTGTCGCGCCCCTTTTATCTTCTTCCCCTTTTTTGTTCAAACAAGGAGTATTTAGTATATATACTTACACAAAAAGAAACACACAGACCAACAATATATATATATTTTACTTCTTTGATTTGATTGAGGCTTAGTATTGATATTGAAAAATGGTACCTTTTATAGCGAAATTTACCACTTTCATTTATATATCACTACCAGTACTACAATGGCTGGGTTATTAACAATGTAGTACTCTGTTACTACCAATGATTATCTTCATCTTAAAACAACTGCGGTTCTTCTCTTAATATGATTTCCCATTTTCAAATTGATCAATATTAGCACTATTTATATCGTTTTTGATCTCATTTTTGCTGTTGGGGCGAACGATCTGTGAGTGCTTTGGAGAAACTACTACTTTTACACGTTTTCTTTATTTTTATTGTTTGATCAAATAGAAGAATAGAAGAATATAAACTATACATTAATAATAAACCTTACTTTCCATTTCCTTTTCTTATATATATATATTTACTCCCTTTATTCTCATCTTTATAATTCACAGTTGTTTTATTCCTATTCTTTATCTTCTTCTTTTTCATAAACTATAAAACAAATGAGTCAATACAATCGTCGAGGTTTTGGAAAACTTGAAGAAGATGAACAATTCCATACAACAATAATACAACATCCAAATAATCATAGTACAAGCCCTTTGGCTCGTACAATTACAACCATTAGTAGACCTGTCCTAGCAGCCGATCATGCTTTCACTACAACAACAACCTCTAATAATAATAGTCATGCTCTACCTTACTGGCAACAATTACAATTCTCAACTGAAACTGTATCTGACAGTAAAAAAATGGAAAGAGAAGAATCTGATTCTTCTTTAGGATTTGACGCTTCGAATTATTATGATCAAGTTGCTTTGAATCCATCACTCTCAAGAATCAATGATGCTTCCCACAAAGGAGGTGGTAGTGGTGGTGTTCGTGAATTATTATCAATTGTCACTTTACCCATTCTCAATGTGATTGCAACATGTATTTTTATTGGTATCATTATTTATGTTTATCAACATGCCAATGGACAGTCAACGGATATGACCTTAGGTGGAATGAGAGTACCAACCATTGTATCATTAATGATGACAATCCTTAAAATGTGTGTTACTGGTGGTATTGCATAGTAAGTATTAAAGTATTATTATTATTATTATTATTATTATAAAACTACTCTATTTTATTTTTTACTAATAAAAAAAATGTATAATATTATAAAAAAAAAGTGCTGTATCAGAATATAAATGGGTGCGATTACAAGATGAAAATGGACAACCACTGGCATTACTCGATATTTACGATGCGTGTACTCGAGGGTAATAATAATAATAATAATAATAATAATAATAATAAAATCTATTGCCCATACAAAAATAGCTTACATTTTCCCACATGTGATTTTATAACTAAATCTATGCAACAATTATCATCACTACTATTGAATCAATAATGATAACAGTGTAGGAGGTATGTAATAAATGAAATAGAGTATGATCAATGAGATAAATTGAGCATCAAGGAGAGAAGGATCATTGAAGGAGTGAAAAAGATCAGGGAGGGAAAAAAAAAAGGGTTTCTCATATATACCATTCCCCTTTATTATTATTATTATTGTAATGCTCATTTCCACTAAAATTTCCTCTATTAGGTATTGTGCGTATTATTCGATCTATCAGATTGGATATGGTGCTTATACCCACTGTCCTATTTCAAATGGCTTTGATAGCCATGGGTCCGGTATCCCAACAGATCCTAACAACTGCCAATCTTGCAGAGTGTGATCAAGTGAAAACTGGTATATGGTATAGCAATATAACCTCATTGGATATGACAACATTAAGTTCCAGTACTGGAGTGTCTAGTATGAAAGGTTTAAAACAAGATTACCTTGTTCGATACGCTTTACAACAAGCTGCGCTTGGCTTCTATGTTCAACCTTATTACGATTGCCCATTAAACTCAATTAATTGTACTTACTCACCCATCCAAGGATTTCATACGACCGTTACATGTAATCCTGGTACTTTAAATACCCAAATAGTTGACTTGCACAAAAATAATGTAACCACTTTAAGTCATTATTATGGATATGATAAAAAAAACTCCATTTTTACTCCTTCACCTTCAGTTCCCTCTATTTTCTATTCAGGCACTATGTAAGTCATTCATTTTTTTTGTAATTCTATAAAAGAGGTTTTTTTATTATTCTTCGTCTAACAATCTTTTTTGTACATTCTATTGTCTTTTTTTTTTTTGGGATATCTGATAGGTTTGGAAGAACATTTTCTGATTTCAACAATTACACAGTACCTTATGCAACCTCTACATCAAATAATGCAACCTATGATGCCCAAATGCGAAAAATGTTTGGTGATCAAAAATTTGTTTTGGTACTTGCTGACGATGGTTCATTAGATGGATATTTACCAACAAACAAAACGCCTCAAGTACTTGAATGTGGTCTAACCTCAGAGTTAAATACAACATCGTTGGTGATTGAATCAAATACAAAACACAACCAATTAATATCCCAAGCTCCCATTGTCTTTGATTATGACCTCTTGAGCAATAGTACCTATTGGTCAAGAAATTATGTGGATGGCAACTATACTATGATGAATGCCTATGCTATGCAGTTCAGCATCATTAAAAACTTGGTTGCAGCTGATGGAATGTCTAAATCTGATACAACAAGTTATGACGGTACCAGTGGTGGATTTCAAGATATTGTTGAAAATTGGAAAATGTTTGGTGCTAGCCCTACATTATTCAATAATACAACGCCTGAAGCCTTCTTTTATGATACAATCCATAATGTGGATCTGTCGGTTGTATTTGATTTACCAAATCAAATGTTTGGTATTAAAGGAGAACATTGTTATTATACCGGTAACTTTTACCAATTGAATCCTGCAGCGTTTTACAGTCTTGCCTTGTCCCTGTTGATTCCTTTGTGCTGGTGGGCTTTTATCTGGATTATTAGTTTATATAAAACAAATGGTGTTTCTCGTGGAAATTCTCAAGTAGCGCTCATGGTAACTGGTCTTACCCCTGCTATTCGTGAAAAGTTCATTGGCCTTTCCCATGCGACACAAAGTGAACTTTTTAAACAAGCAAAAAATGTCAAGGTCATGTTTGGTGAAACAAGGAATATGACAGCACCTTCTGAAGGAAGAGGGTTTCTTCAACCAGCAGGACATATTGGTTTTGGTGCTCCTAGTGAAATGAACCCTATTCGTACACGACGTCGTTCAATATAATCATCCTTTATTTTTATATATAGACAAATAATCTGTATCATATTTTTTTTATCCCCATTAATAGCCGTATTCTTCTTTATTATTTTTTATATTATTTTATTTATTTATTCTTAATATCAATTTTCGTAATGAACAAATGATTTATGCAAAGTTTCACATGTATCTATATAGAATACTTTGATTTTTTCTTTGCATATATATAATTTTCTTTTTTTTTTCAACACAATGAAATGCTAAAGGTGACATGAATTTCTAAACATGATTTAATTGATTCCATTTGAATTAATGTCTTAAAGAAATGTACTTCTGTAAAGATTACTACTGGGGTATTTTTCATGGAAGAAAGAAAGAAAAAATAAGTAAACCCCAGCTATATACTTACTGCAAAACCCCTACACATAGTGGCTGTACTATTTTTTTAATCAAATTGTTATATCTTTCTTTTTTTATTTCTATTACTATAATTATAAGCAAAGTGATGGATTTTTATAACGATAAACAAGATAAATCCTATGGACTTCAACTTGATTCAGAAATTGAAGCACGGCTCCAACCTCCAGAAGAACTACCAGAAGGAGTGAGATACGTTGCAGACACTCGACGTCAATCCATCAACCCATTGATACCAAGTCGACGACCCTCTATTTCCGAGACAGAAGTTACGCGTTGTAATGTGCGAACGCGAGGCTATTTACCAATCGAAAATTATGGTATTATCGGAAACATGCGAACGATCGCCATGTGCGGTACAGATGGCTCTATTGATTTTTGTTGCTATCCAAAATTTGATAGTCCATCGATTTTCTGCCGCATGTTAGACAAAGATAAAGGGGGACACTTTTCTATTTCACCAACAAACCACACAAGTAATAAACAACAATATTTACCAAATGGTAACATCTTAACGACTCGTTTCTTATCTGATGAAGGTGTGGCACAGATTACGGATTATATGCATTTACCAGAACAAACACAACGGCGGGGTACAAAGCCGCTATTACCATGGATTATTCGGGTGGTGAATGTGATACGTGGTACAGTTGCATTTAATATGGAGTGTTATCCAGCTTTTAATTATGCCAGAGATGAGCATACGGTGATGCTCGAACCGTTTGGACAAAAAACAGGATCATCGGGCAATGGTTACTTGAGCAGTGAAAATGAAACCAATGCTCCCAAGCTTTATCCAGAAGATGATATATCTTACTACGTAGGAAGCCGTCGTGCCATTTTTAAATCAAAGTCTATGGATATGGATTTACGTTATGTTGTAAAATGTGGTGATTTTACTTGTCCGGCAGTGATCATGAAGGTGGACGAAAAGGCCATGGGCGCTGGGTTTAAAGGACCAGGTGTAACTGCAGAATTTGAATTACAAGAAACACAAGAAGTAACATTTATTTTTCGACAAGTACCTGAATCGCGTGTACCCGAACATGAAACCCATCTTCAAGCAAAAGAACGTAGAGCAAAAGATCCACCTCTCACTGCCAGTTTGGTAGATGCATTATTTCGACAAACTGCTAAATATTGGCAACGATGGATTAACCAAAGTACCTACAAAGGTCGGTGGAGAGAAAGTGTGATGAGAAGTGCATTGACACTTAAACTTCTTACTTATGAACCGGTATGTGATGAATGGATGTGGAAATTTGATTTTATTCTTGCTATGCCTATTTTTATGAATCTAATGATTTTATATATAGACTGGTGCTGTTGTTGCTGCACCAACATTCAGTCTTCCAGAAGCTATTGGTGGAACAAGAAATTGGGATTATCGATTTGTATGGATCAGAGATAGTTCTTTCACAATATATGCATTCCTTCGATTAGGTCTTACAGAAGAAGCCCAAAGTTATATGAACTTTATCTCAGATCGTTGTAATGATTTGGTATAAAAAAAAGATTTGTTTTGGATACTGATATGATTTAATATATTTCACTTTAAGCATATACTAATTTTTTTTTTTTTTTTTTTTTTTTTTTGCAATATTAGAATCCGGATGGATCATTGAATATTATGTATAGGTAAAAAGCACATAGTGTCTTTTTTACTTTTTCATGAAATACATATGTTTAATTAATTTTCAATATTCAATTTTCCTTTACTCAAACAATATAGTATCGATGGTGTAAAAAAATTAGATGAATATGAATTGGATCATTTGGATGGATACCATGGATCACGACCGGTTCGTGTTGGCAATGGTGCTTATGATCATCTTCAATTGGATATTTACGGAGAATTGCTGGATGGCATATACCTCTATAATAAACATGGTCAACCTGTTTCATATGACATGTGGTGTTCTGTAAAACAGCTGGTCAATTTTGTGTGCGATAATTATAAACAACCTGATATGTCTATTTGGTAAATCACAAAAAAAAACGCTTATGTCAATATACTTGTATCTAACTTGTATATTCTGTAGGGAAGTACGTGGCCGAAAACAAAACTTTACTTATTCCCGTGTTATGTGTTGGGTAGCTGTGGATCGAGGTATAGTATAAAAATTTGAGATACAATGATAATAAAGAACGATACTACGATAGATCCACTGAAAAAAAAACAATGTATAAAAAGGATTACGTTTATCGGAAAAACGCATGTTTCCATGCAAAGAGCGATATCGATGGCTTTCTATAAGGGATGAAATTTACGAAGAAATTATGGAAAAATGTTGGAATCCAAGATTACAAGTGTTTACTCAAGGTATTGAATCACCAAATGCTTTGGATTCAAGTGTACTTATCATGCCACTTGTGTTCTTTGTTGCACCCAATGATCCAAGGATGTTATCCACGATAAATAAGATATTATTGCCTCCAGAAAAAGGTAGTATAAAGAAGAAGATATTAATAATAATGATAAAGTTTCTGGATCAAGTATCATTTAGATTTACATTTTCATTTTGTGTATTCTCTCCCACTTAATTTATAGGTGGATTGGTAGCCAATAATTTAGTTTTCCGTTATAATTATTTGACTACAGATGATGGGGTGGGTGGATTAGAAGGAGCCTTTTCCATGTGTACCTTTTGGTTGGTAGAAGCTTTAACTCGAGCAGGAATGTATGATAAAAAGCTTTTGCAACGTGCAGTAGTGATGTTTGAAGAAATGGTTTCATATGGTAATCATCTTGGATTGTTTTCTGAAGAAATTGCTCGATCTGGAGAAATGCTTGGTAATACACCACAAGCTTTTTCGCATTTATCCTTTATCAGTGGTAAGAATAAGGAAAGAATAATCTATATATTATTATTTGTTTTCATAATTAGCCATTATTTAAAAAAAATACTTTCTATATAGCCGCATTTAACCTTGACCGAGTACTTGGAAAACGACATTAAAATAATATCATTTCACGTTTTTAATATATAAAATAAGAGAGGAATCATCTATTTTGAGACAGTTCAAGTATTTATATATCAACTATTATGTGTAAGGAGAAGTGTACGTATGCTATTACCCTCTCTTATACAAAAATGCTATGAAAACGATAAGATTACTGTAAAAGGTATTTCGTAAGCATGCGTTTATTGTATATGCTATATAAGAGCTTCATATTTTTTTTTATATAAACTGTATATAGAGTATATTTAAAATTCAAGTAGAAAGATGCAGTAATCAATGGTGATGAGAATTTTTTATAGGAGGGGGGGAGATCTTTATGAAAATAATCCCTTTCGCTTACCATATTTATATATTTTTGATACATCAAATTTATAACAATAAGGTGAAATTATTTGCAATGAATAATTTACATGTAAAAAAAAAATATGTTTATATATGTAGATATTAAATATATGTAATGATAATGGACCGTGCACTTTATCATGATAATTATTAGTACATGGTGGTGACATTATTTTCATTACAAACAATGTAACCCTGATGGTTTAGTTGTCATGATAAGTAAATACTAAATATTTACTATCTCTGTTGATTTGAAATAGTATCATTGCCCCTTATTATAGAACAGCCCGTCAAGTTACTCCTCAAATCATCATATTAAATGTTTTACTACTACAGTAACAGATTATTACTCTCTCGTTATCTTATATTTCTCCTTCAACTAACCAACCTCCTTTCTGTCTCAAAGATAATACTGATTGTATTTTAATTCTATACTTCTCAAATAGCTCATTAAAACTTGTTATATAAATAAGAAATACTCTTCTTACTTCTCTTCTTCCATTTTTTTTTCTTTGTGACCCTTTCCGTTCATTTTTTTTTTCTATTCACCTTTGTTCCATCTACAAGAAAACACCCCAATTCATTCTTTTCCAACCAATATATTTTATAAAACGACAAGACAACCACACGTAAAATGAAATCTATTCGACTTGCTTTAATGAACAAAAAGTTTGATGATCAATATACTTTTGAACTTCATGGCTATGTAAATATCTATGTTTATATAAATAAACACTGTATTTCTTTTCTTTGAACTATGACACTTTAATATACATATACTTCTAAAAGTCTGGTTTTATTAATCGATACATCTTATATATAACAGCTCACATTACATGATTTTGAATCCACTTTATCGACCATTAATAGATCTGTAACCTATAATCCTCCTCCTGGTAATAAACTCGTTTGGATTGGAATATTATGGACAGTTTGGATTTTTATTGCCATGGCTGTTTATACCCTATGGGCCAGTCTCGATCTGGTTTCTATTTTGATCACAATTCCAATCTTGATGTTTTTGGCAACTATCATATTTCTTTGGCGACATCGTCATATTCGTTGCAAGGTATCTATTTTTTTCATTGTAATGGAGAAAAAAAATAATTGCTAACGAAAATAACAATTATTCTTTGAAATACATCCTACTCTATTTTAATAATATACGAATGCAACAAAAGCTAATATATTCACTGGTATAAAAATTAGTTTGAACAATCTGTTTTGGATACATGCGGTACAATTAATGCAACAGAAAATATTCGAGGCATCAATTATCGATTCAGTAAAAATGGTATGGATATTACCACTACTGGAGCAACATCAACAAAAAGTAATAATAATACCAGCAATGTCTTGGCATTCTATTCAAAACCACGTTATGTACGTCTAGTGCTTTTTAGTTTTTTAATAATTGAAAAAAAATACATTTTCTTGTTACTAATGATAATAATAATCTATTAATATAGAGTATAGTAATTGAATTTGATGATCGATATAATGCACTCTCTGGTCAACGATTTTCCTCACCTAGATATCATAATGATGATTTTATTAGTATCCCGTTATATGCTGGTGCTGGTGGAACAGAAAGGGATGATCTGGATGAACCGAAGCACGTTCATTATTCCGAAAAAGATGGGCTTCGTAAAGAAACTGTAACTGATTTACCTCATGGAACTTTAAATTATTATAACGAAAATGATCCCCATGCCTTACGGTACAATTAGAAATATCAAGCTATTGCCTTTTGTCATCTTCCTCTTTTTTAATATACCAGTCATATATATTTATATATATGATATGCTAAATAATATACCCTTTTTTTTAATTGATAATGGCTTTATCGTTGATATATTTCTTCATATTCACGGATTATAATCACATAATTGAAGGTCTTACGTAAAGAAAGAAAGTATATCTATTGCAACAAGAAGCAATGAAAGAAAAGCTTTAAATTTGGCTCGTAGTAATAATGAATTTATGATGTTTCATAAAAAAAAAAGTGTCTGATTATTTTAAACATTGGTGTTTGGGCTAAAATGATCTAAGGAAGTAATGGATTCACAGAGTTGCGATAATAAGGACAACATTAAGATGTCAGTTCTTCTTCTTCAAAAGCTTAAAATAGTTAATATTGTGTTCGAATCTTTATAGCCTATAAGTAGATGTCGAGGAGAAGAAAACATTGATATCAGTACTAATGATAGCAATAGCGATAAGAGTGCTGCTTGCTGGTGGGAAGTTTTTATCAGTTCCACTTCTACGTTAACTTAATTTTACCTATTCATTCTATTTTACACCCAATAAAAACGTGATTGAACTTATTCTGTACATTGGATTCTGCCTATTGTTATGATGTAAGAATAGAAATCTGTTTGCAGATGTTTCAAAAGAATGAATATCATGAGCGGAGCCAAAATGAAATCGATTTCCCCACATCCCCTTCCTCGTTTTTTTAAACACACCGATACAAGATCTACGTGGAAAAACTGTCGGGAGAGAGGGTTAATATATTTTATAGGGGGGAAGGTGATGAAGTTCCCTGTTTTTATGAATATATTAAAAAAAATGATTCAGATGTTTCAAAATCATTATTGGTCGCGTTTTATTTCATATTACCATTATCATTATTACAGTCGATGCGTCATTCAAAAGATTCATGGTGTCTTTATATATAAATAATACTATTAATAGTTCATGAAGATCAAAATCTAACTATAGACTTGAAGAAAGAGGATTCTCGAACTTTTTTATCATTTTCAGAAGATGTATCAAAAGCTTTAAGGTAAATAATCATTATTAAAAAAAATGAACTCAAATTTTATAATTGCTACACAAAATACATTTTTTTCTTCAAAGTCAGCCTCTATTAGATGCAGGGCAAAACAAATCATTTAACCTTGCATATATATTATCTTAATACTAGATAGTGTGTGTATTAGCTTGTATATAAATTGATTCAACTATTTATCTATTTATGATATGGGATGGATGATGACATTCATATTAAAAAAAATATGACCGCTGTGTTGGGTTTTGGGGGTTTATTAAAATGAAGTGTTAAATCTAATCCAGAAAAAGTATCTTTTTAAGCCTGACATGAACTGGTATTGATCTGTACGACTTGAGGAGAGGAAAAAAGCACATGTACGATTACCCACCACAAATTTTAATATGGCGCTCATTTTTTTTTATTACACTTCTTTCCCTTCCTTTTTTTCCCTCTTCTTCTTCTTTCCCTCTCTTTTTTTTTCTACTCGAAGAAGAAAACACGCGAAAAAAACCTTTTCATTTTATACATTCGTTTATATTTTTTTTATCTATGATATTTTCCGGTGCGATATGCCCATCCGTCTTTCTATATACTAATATTATTCAATGATTAACTCTCACATTGACAACAGCAATAACAATAATAAAAACAACAACAATTCATCTATTATGCATCCTTCTTCATCATCTTCTACTTCTTCCTCATCTATTCCTCCCCCAGTTCCACCAAAAGAGTTTCTTCTTACAAAATCAAGATTACTCCCAACATCACCATCCACAACAACAACTGCTACTTCTACTCCGATTATCCAACAACAACCAAAACGACGACTTCCACGATTCTGGCAACAATCATCCTCACCACCTAAACACCAAGAATCATTTGATATTCAACAAGATACCATCACTGCTACTGAACAGCAACAGTCAGCTTCATCCTTATCATCTTCACCATCATCCAATAGTAATGGTTTTGGTATTCGATCATTTAAGCGTAATACTGACGATAAACCCCATACCCCAAAAAGATCGATATCATTACGACGCAGGAGACCAAGTGTTACACCAACTGAACAAGTCCCATCATCTCCAATTAATACCATAAACGAGCATCCACAACATCCGAGAAATACGACCACAACCACTTTAAATAATAATATTAATTCTAATTATTCTAATAATAATGTTAATCAAAGTAACTCGAATAATAATAATAATAGTAACAATAATATGAAAGATATATCAACAACAAATGGAAAATCACCTTCGTCGTCGTCACTTTTAACAAAAACACTTCCCATTGCACCTCCATTATTGCGTCGTGGATCAACACCATGGTCAACTCATTCCGCTTCATCAACATCATCAGGAATGGAATCTTCTTCGTCAGCTTCAACAAGTAAAAACATATTGCTTTTGGAACGTTGGATCGCTCATAAACAGCAACAACAGCCTGATTATGTTGTCACTGTGCATGAATGCTGCACATGGATAGGAGGTTACTGCAATAAACTGGATATAAATTCTGACCATGTGTGGAAAAAAATTGATGCTATACTTGAAAGTATAGAATATATTCTTGTTCAAACAAATGCATTCAAAGGGTTATTCCGACGTAGGATCATGGAACTTCAACAACAAAGTCAACAAGCCCATCATGTTTCTCAAGTGGTAAAAAAAAACAACATATATTTCTTTTTTATATAATACTTTTATCAAAAATCTATTCCTTATTATACCTTCCTTTCTCCTTCCAACTAATTATAATAATACACATAATAATACACTCCTTTTTTTTTTTTTTTTTACTTGATGGTTTAATTACTAACAAATGATCTAATATAGCTGCGTGATATTGAAAAAATTTGTAATGCAATAACAACTAGTTTATGTTGTACTAGCGACCATAAAAACTTGGTTACTACTACTGCTCAACAAGACCAACCGCAACAACTTCCTTTATTTAAACACGAAATAAGTCATCATCTATTTACTACCAAAAAATCACCTTTACAACCTGATTATGCAAAAATGTGGCCGGACCACATGGATCGTTCATTTAGTTGGTTTAGACAGCATTTTGTGGGCAAACCGTATACCACACTTGTTCGTACAACAGATGATGAAACAATTATCATTTCTGTCGTCAAGGATTATCAGTCAGAAGCTTGTCGCGTGATTATCCGATCTAACAACAAAAAGGTAAAAAAAAAAAAAGTTGTCTGCAAGAAATAATGGAATTGAGCTCCCACACATGAATTCATTTATATGATATATTTTATTATATATTATTGGAACTAATACAAATATATATTTCTTTTATGGGGGCGTCCCCCATTTGCTTAATTCATTATATTTTAGTATGCAGGACATTATTTCGTCGATTCTGAGCATCTCAAAGTTGTTGCAGGCGATCATGATTTACTTTATCATCGACATGCTATAGCTGCCATCTATCCTGAACTTGATTTAAATTCATTTAAAGAATTATCTGCAGAAGCAAGTATTCTAGCAGGTTTAGAAAAAGAACTTTTACGTTTTGATGAATTGGTGGTAAAGTATTATCATAATCCCGATCCATTTTTATTTATTTATTTGCTTATTTATCTCGACTTTTTTTTTTGACAAACATTTATATTCAATCAACAAATCATTCTCTGATTTTTTTTCTTATATAGGTTCCAAAACATTACAAATTTGGAGTATTAAATGTAAAAGAAAATCAAACAAATGAAGAAGAATGGTTTAGTAATACTGGTATGTCCCCTGGTTTCCAACGATTTTTGGATTTAGTTGGACAACGGGTTGAACTTAAAGGATACACAGGTTATGCAGCTGGATTGGATACAAAATGTAAGTTTAAAAAATATCTTTTTATTTTCTTGGCATAAAATTTCATTACTTAAGCAGAAGATGTCTTCTTAAATCTTATATAGCGGGAGAAACAGGCGAATTCTCGTACATATCGCGTTGGCATAGTCATGAAATTATGTTTCATGTAGCAGCATTAATGCCATGGCGTGAACATGACCGTCAACAAGTTCATCGCAAACGGCATATTGGCAATGGTATATATCATTCTTAAAACAGTTAAAAGAAACCACAGAGAAATTTATTGATATACTGATGGATGAATTATTGTTATGATGAAACTTGTTCTCTTTTTTATCATCCCTATTATTATTATTAATATGTAGATATCATATGCCTTGTATTTGTTGAAGGAAATGGTAAATTTGATCCAAATGCTATCCGATCACAGTTTTTACATGTTTTTGTTGTTGTTCATTTGGATCATGATTCAGAAGGAAATGAACAATGGCGTATGGAAATAGTTCGTAACCCCAATGTGGATTCGTTTGGTCCCACAATTCCAGCAGCTACTCAACTTTCTACTTTTCAATTACGCGACTTTCTGCTTTTAAAAAGTAAGTTTTTTAATTACTATTATTATAGTATCACTACGGTACCTAAAATAAAAAAAAAGCCATGTACTCAACACGTTAAATAAAATAATGCTTTAGTGGTCAATGGTGAAAATGCTGCATTGAAATCCGACAAATTTTCAATACCGAATAATAAGGCACGAGCAGGAATGTTGAGGAATATGGCTACATCAGTCGATAGCGTACAAACAGCAAGAAACAATGGGCCACCTAAAAATGAACGACCACGATCAACAGGTGCACATAATAGTAGTTTTGCAAAAAGAGCAGGAAACCCTTGGCGTAGTCGACCTTCTTTGGATGTACCTGGTTCACCACCACCACTTCCTCCTATGCCGGTTCCTTCTCGTTCCAATATGCTTCGTGATTTGACAGCTGGGTTTACACGACGCGGGCGTCGTACTAGTGGAAACAAAGATGAAGAATCTAAAGGTAAATGAAGTATAAACATCTCTTTTTTTATTTTGTTCTTCATAATAGCAAACGTTATGAGTAGCTTTTATATTAACCATTACTATCACCATTAAAAAAAGCAGTCCAAGAGCAACAACAGAATGAATCATCATCATCATCCACTTCTCGGTTTATGAAGCCGCCAAGTCTAGTATCTAATGTGATGCGAGGTCGTTCTATTTCATCCACCAATGTGCGCGCAGAAGAAATGCGAACAAGCCAAAGTTCAATCACTCGATCCAATACATTTTCTCGAAGGATAGGTCGATCTAGTTTGAATAAAAGCAACTAATAGTCGATAGCAATAGTAGTATGGCCTTGCTCAGATCTATTCTTACCTCCATGTATCTATATCCATATACATATATATATAATGGTTCTGTTTTTTTTTTCTTCTACCACACATATATTTATGATTAAATTTTGATCAATAACTTAATTTATTTTAGCAACGTTTTAAGGTTGCATATTATATATAAATTAACCATGATATCATTATACATGACGAAAGAAGTCATACTTAAACTTATCTTGAAAGGGTTCCATGGTAAATTACTAAAGATCATTCGAAATCCAGTCTATACGTCTTTATATAGTGCTAGCCTAATGTATATATGGCTACTATTTTAAATTAAGATTATTATCAATCGATTACTATGTTATATTTTATTTCATCATAATCAACTACAATTTACAAGCAAAACCAATGTATATTTTTTTTAAAAAAAAACGCAAACCATTGTATTAATGAAAAAAGCAAATCATGTTTGGATGTGGAAAAAATGTAAAAAAAAGAAAAAGACAGTTATACAAAATTATCATGAATAAATAAATAAATAGTGTGTCAGTTATAAAAAAGTGGGATTACAATAAATAAATTTAAAAAAAACATTACACAGAAATAGAATGACAAGAGTAAAGTAAAAACGAGAAAAAAAGGTATATCATTAAAAACAAAAGATTCTTTTTTTTATGATGGTGGTGATCGACGGTAGTGTAAAGGCGATGATACAGCAGCTGGTGGTGGAGGTAAAGCACTAGGTACAGGTGGAGGTAAAGAAGTAGGTGGAGCTAATGGGGGTGGAATTTGGTCTACAGTTGGAGGGTATTGTCGGAGTGATAATGATGAAACAGAAGATATCGCTTTGGATGATGAATTTGGAGACATTGGACGGGTCGATGGTTTATTGGATGATTGTTGAGGTAATGAATACGACCTATTATAGTATGCTGCTGTATCATCTTCACCACTTTGTGATAGTGGAGGAGTAGGTGCCATCTGAGCAAAAGGTGGATCTGGAGGAAGTGGGGGAAGTGCACTTTGTGGTTGTGGTTGTTGACGACCATAGTAGCGTTGCTGCTGTTGTTGATATTGATGTGTTTGTTCTAATGATGCAAAGGAAGAAGAAGCAGTCCGAACAAGTGGTCGCTCACTTGTTTCTGGCGATGCAGAGGTTGGATAGCTTTCATCGGACGATCGTCGTCGATTATGATGATGAGGTAAAGTATTTTGTTCAGATTCATCACCTGTACGTGATATATATTCCTCATAAAGAGTGGATGTTGCTGGATCTGTATAAGATGTGGATGGAGGTAAAATACCAGACGGAGGTCGCCAATCGGTTCCTCGGTCCTTACCGACACCTGCACGGGCCATCCTAGCCAGCTCCTCCATTTTCAATAAATCACCCTCCGAAAGTGGGGTTGCTGGTTTTTGATTCACGTAATCAGTAACACTCGTTTTATATGTACTACCTACTTTGGCACTCGATCCTCGTGGTGGGGGCTGTTGTAGCTGTTGCTGTTGTTGTTGTTGTTGTTGCTGTGGATGACGCATCTGTGAAACAAGTTGCTGTGGCGACTGTGTTTGAGCTTGTTGCTGTGGATGTGCCTGTGTATAATATTGTGGTTTTTCTGCCCCACCACTAATACGACCGGTTCGGGTATGATAATGTTCTTGATTTGTTTTTGTCATTTTTTGTGCCCATCGTCGTTGTTCCATTTCCCTCTTACGCCATTCATTTTCTTCAGGTTTGGTATAATCATATACAAGAAATTTCTCATCCATAGTTTGTCGTTCAGGGGATGTTTCTGGTATATCATTGATCGATTGGCTCTTCAAAGAAGTATTGGCGTGTGAAGCAGCACTACGTTTTGGATTACGTTTTCTAACAATCAATGGGTTGTCTTCTAATAGAATTTCTTCAAGTTCATGGGTAGGATCAAAGTTGGCACGTTTACTCTATCATAGGATTACGATGTATGTTAAAATTTCATTCCTTTCCATTAAATATCCGAAGAAATAATTGCTAATTTACTTACATCTGGTATAAAAGGTGGACAAGCTTGTTTTGATTCTAATAAATCCCATTGAATATTTCGAAGCCATGGATGATTTACCAGTTGAGTAAATCCTTTATCTTTGACGCCTAATCTTCGACTGACATCTCTCGTTAATAACCCTTTGACAAAGTCCATGGCATCATGGGAAATGCGACTGTTCTCAGGAAAGCAGAGCGGTTCGTGCATAATTGCATGTTGAAGTGCATCATTTGTTTTACCGCGAAAAGGACGCTATCATATCATCATTTATTAGTGAATTCAATCCATCATCATTTTAATTACACACATACTCCCTCTTTTTTTTTTCCTAAAAGAATACCTTTCCAAACATTAGTTCGAAACAAACAACTCCTAGTGACCACCAATCAACTGAAACACCATAACCACGTTTAGCCAGTACTTCTGGAGCCATATAAGCCATTGAACCAGCAATTGATGTTAAAGGCTTGGAGTCCGTAAATTGAACAGCAATATTAAAATCAGTTAAATGAGCATGACCATGTTCATTCAATAAAATATTATCCGGTTTGATATCCCTGCATAAAATAAATATGTAGTGTGATTAGCTCATCATCTAATCACCACTCACGTTTTCATATTACATGCATATATATATATATAGTTAAAAATTTCATTCTTTTCTCTCTCTCTCCTGATTTGTTTCCCGTTTTCTACAGTTATATATATTTACCTATGGATGACTTTATTATTATGCAAGTGCCTTAAACTTATTGCCACTTCAGCTGCGTAGAATTGAACATAAGACTCAGGCATAACACCTAATCGATCGAGATGAAACCGCAAGTCACCACCAAGCATTAAATCCAATACCATAAATAAATTATCATCGTCTTGAAATGCATAACGTAAATTGACAATTAATCCATAAGACACTTGTTCTAAAATACGTCGTTCAGAAATGATATTTTCGACTGCTCGCATTTGTATACATTTCGTCTTGTTTATATATTTTAAAGCAAAAAGTTTTTTGGTGCCTTTATGTTGAACAACTCGAACTTTGCCGAAAGCCCCTTTACCGACAGAACGTAATAATGTAAAATGCGAAAGGTCGACTAGACAAGGTTTTTTTTTTTTAGTTTCAGCTTATACTTTTATTTTTTTTCATATGAAAGAGTTATTATTATTATTAATACCTTCGCCTTCGAGATCAAGACCTACTTGAGAACAACAGACAGCACCCATATTTTCTTTTATTTTTTAGTGTGATATATATATATATATATGTCTGTGTCTGTGTGTATGTATGTCTATATGTTTGTGTGTAAGGTCTCCACACGTTTTTTTTCTTCGTTTCTTTGATAAGGTGATTGATTGATTTGTTGGTTGGTTGATATGTTGTTGTTATTTATAAAAGTAAATAATAGAATAAATAAAAAGAGGGGAAATGTGGGTATCTAAGTTACAAGATCAATTCAAAAGTGCATCATTTAAACAATGTCGAAAAAAGAAGTTAGGAAAGAAAGAAAGGAAAAAAACGGTATGTATAGATTAGAATATGGGTGGCAAGATTTTTAGACAAAAAAAAAAAGAGAGAGAGTATTATACAGTTTACTTAGTACGACATGGTTTGTATTAGGGTGTTACAAAAGCCAACACTGACCTTGAATAACCATTTTGACATTGGGCAATTGATTGTTACTTTTTTTAGTCTTCTTCATCGAGGTTTATAACTAATAAAATATGCTACCTGTCTGATACTTCTGCTAATTATATTTATCGTATAAAGAAAAGTGATAGGAGTCATATTACATCTTTCCTTCATTCATTGTTTCTTGTCTTCATGTCTCTCATCTCTCATCCCTTTTGTCTTTTCCCCCGTTAAAAAAAGACGGTATCATGTTGTACAATTTAAACTGTAAAGCGGAAAATACGATTCCTCTTCCCGCTCAACTACTGTAATCTGTAGTATACTTTAATCACTCACAGCCACAAAAATCATATAAAGAAGACGAAAGGAATAACGGTTTATCCGATATTTATATAGAATAGGAAACAATAACAGATTCTGTAACAATTATTATAATTGACGATAGCGATGATGATAACTCTAGCTAAATAAGTTGAGTATAGGCCTAAAAGAAGAAGAATAATACCCAAGTTATCGCTCTTTCTTATTCTTATTATACACAACTTCTTTACACTCCTTTTTTTCCATCCCATTGATTCGTTCTCAACCTCCTTTTCGTCCATATTAAAGCTATAATAATAACTTGCCATTTTTTCTTTTGATTCTCTTATACTTATATATTTTCAAAATTGTTAACTTAAAAAAAGATCAATTAAGCTAGAAAAAGAATGGTACATAAATCAAATAAGCCCGACTTTTGTTGGTAACGAGCCACAATTTCCATTTCCTGGCTCTAACTATAACGCAACTTATCATATTTCTCTAATGCATACCCCACTTTTTTTGAACCAATTACTACATAATAAAATTGTTTTAAGAATTACCTTTGCAACGAGCTGAGTGCTCCATCTATAATAGACATCGATCGAGATTTTCTTTTTCTTCTGAGTATTACAAAATAAAATAGGACGGAGGTCATAAAACAAAAAAGAATCTTGTGCCAACCTTGTACAACTGCTGCCACGGGTCAAGATTAGATATCCATTTATAACGTTAATAGGTATAATTTTTATCATTTTCTTCGTACTAAAATCCTCGACAAAGGCTATTTACACTAGCATAGACTTTAAGGAAGTGTTTATTGATAATGCCAAGAAAGTTGCATGTAATTCCTTTATATTCAATTATTATTATTATTATTATTATTTTATGTATATCTACCATACGAATAAGATGAAACATAGAAAACCACGAGGTCATACATGTATATTTTACTGTTATTATTGTGCTATATTATATGTTGACTGAAAGTATACTATTTAAGAAAAAGATTGATTTTGATCTTTATAGTAATTTTTTTCTTTTTTTGTTAAAGACAAATCGAATGTAGCAGAAATAAACAGTTTAGTATAACCTATATCAGAAACTGCTACAACGTAAGGATAGTAATAGTATTCATAGTATTATTGTAATACTTTCGAATCGTAGTACGTGGAATCGAAAATGTGTCCCAGAAATGATCGACGTGCTATTAGTATTATTAGAAAAAAAAAGTTGTTATTATATCAATTACATGATGGAAAGAAACCATCTTCCAAATACTTTCTCACCATATATATATAACCAAGCATCTTTGGTCCCAGATCGCACAAAAAAAAAAGAATTACATACCATTCTGATCGCTATATTTGTTATAACTAGTAATAAATTGGAAAAAGTTTTAATAGTAATAGTAATACTATAACTTTATCAATCTAGTATATTCTAATACGTATACTTCTTTTCTTTTCAAAGTACATGCTAAACTCATTTTTTCATTGCTTTTTTTTTTTTGGAAAATCCAGTGTGACAGACGAACCACTGGCGTCTGAATTTATTGTTATACACTATATGATACACTTAAAACTACCCGTTAAACGTTCCTGAAAAAATTGTAAAAAGAAAAAAAAATGTCCGCATGCTCTGTGTCGTCGTTTTGTTGACAGATACAGCATATTTGTGCAAGAGAAAAAAAATAGAATGTTTATTGGGATTGTTGGGACACGATGCAGTGGAAAACATTCAGTTGTTGAATACTTGATCGAGAAATGTGGTTTTCAATTACTAAATTTGCGTAATAGTCACCATTTGGATCGACCAATTCGTCATACGGGAATGGAATTTTCAACCTTGGAAGAAATGCACAATTATGTTACTGAGAGATGGAGAGAAAATTTTGTTACCTGTGATATTGATGCGGAAGGTCTCTCATTATTAAGGTAAAGTTATTTATTCAATGAGGAGGTAATAAAATGGTATTAAATCGATTATTTGCTCTTATATTAGGAAGCGTCCTTTTTTCCTTCTTGTATCAGTAGAAGCACCTTTATCCTTGAGATATCAACGTTTCATAGAAAGGTATGTTGTATTGTATAATTATTATAAGAACCAACTATTTCCTCCTTTTAACGAGTAGCCATTTTTATATGCATTATAATAGAAATGTGGATCATGAAAAGCTTTCATTAGAAGAATTTATCCAGGAAGATGATATGGCCATGTATAATACAGCCAAAAACGAAGAAACATTATTGAATCAATCCAGATCGTCATTACCTTTGCATCGTATTATATCCGTATCCGACGTTACTATCACCAATATTTTCAGGAACAAATGCGATTTCATTGCATCATTGGATTCCATTGATTTGACAAATCCGGAACGATTACGACCTTCGTGGGATACTTACTTTATGCACCTTTCGGATTTGGCTGCAAGACGATCCAACTGTATGAAACGTCGTGTAGGATGTATTCTTGTCAAGAATTCACATATTATTGCTACAGGGTATAATGGTACACCACGAGGTCTTCCTAATTGTAATGAGGGGGGATGTGGTCGATGCAATGCAAATGCACCTTGCGGTACTGGTCTTGATCGTTGTTTATGTATGCATGCCGAAGAAAATGCACTTTTGGAAGCAGGAAGAAGTCAAGTGAATTCTGGAATTGGTGTTGTGTTATATTGTAACACGTAAGTCACTGTTTATATTTATTTAATTTAAACAGTAGTGATGAGCGTGATTTTATTCGACATAATATTTACTGACTAAAACTATCGAATGGAATAATAAATATAGGTGTCCATGTATTGGTAAGGAAAATATTTTATAAAGTCGTTGTTACTAAGTGCAAAACTAACTTGCAGCTATATTTTATTTAGGATGTGCTATCAAGATTGTACAGATTGGTGTAAAAGAAGTTGTCTACTCAAAATCATATGGGATGGATGAAATGACAGCCAAGGTTTTTGCAGAAGGAAAGGTTAAGTTACGACAACACTCACCGCCGAGTATGCGTTTAGAAGCTCAGATGTCAAGTGTAGAAGATCAAACTATTGAACAACTTGGTTGGAAGCAGTAGGCACAATAATTTATTTCGTTCTTTTTTTTTATCATTTTCTTTATTAAAATTTTTTAAAAAAATATAACAATTGGATTATTTCACCAACTGAAATAGTTTTTTTATAAAAAAATTGGTGATAACCTCCTTGAATGTTCCGCAGCCACGGAAATCTTTAGTAAAAGGCGAAAGATTTATCCGATCTGATTACAGAACAGAGGCATAAGAGAAAAAAAAATGTGCCTGAGGTTAGCCTCTTTAAATAGTTTTTCAAAAATCAACCATCGGAGAAGTGCGGACTTATAGATGATGTCAAATTCTGGCTCGGGACCTTGTGCGTGTTACTTGTTTGTTTATATTGGTTCTTTCCTAAAATTTTGCGGCCCATTTTTTTTCCTGAAGAAATTATATGGTTCGCACTTTGCGCCCTAATATTTATAATCTTTGCGTTTATCTAGTAGTACTTACCACTTCGAATATTTTTATGGACTTTCCAGCTACTCACTCTCAGAAATTTCAGTTTCCAAACCATTTTCATCATCACTACTATGTTTGAACATTATCATCGTCTCCTTCATTGCCATCATCCTTTTTATGAGGCCATTATACACAGTTGGTCCCATCAATATACTCGACATGCTTCCTACTTTTCCCTTTACTCTTCTTTACAACACCGATTTCATCATATCTGTCATGTTCATGATCTTCATGGATATTTTTTAATTCCTCAATTATCGTTTAATGGGAACGAGTTAAAGTCAAACTATTGTACGATTATCTCTGGCACTTATCATGTTTGTTCCCTGCTACATACTTCCAAAATCATCAAGCCGTTAATAACTTTACCAAGTGCTCCATTCTTCAGTCGCTTGATTCTATTTGGGTATGTTAAATGATAAGCGTCATTCAGCAAGTAAGCACCCTTATCGATCATTTGCAAACTGCCGACATGACGCTCAGGTCCCATCAGTTGTATGATTGGAAATTTGATTATAAATAATTATTACTTTTTCAAAGTTGACGATGTTTGAGTAAAATGATTGAGGTGATATTGTCACTATAGTATATGGAGAAGCTTTTGATGATGATAATGAATTGGTATTTTCCATGTTTTCGATTGATTTGAAGTTATTTGCGTGAAAAGCAAGTTTAGAGCTAAGTTTGGAGTGTCCCTTAGTTTAGGAATTGGAGACAGTTGAGTTTTGCAGCTTTTCAAATTTAGCATGAATTTTGGAGGAAACTGGTTTCCAGATTTGTCTGCTGGGCTCTTGTTCCTATCGTTTTTAATTCTTTTGATATTTTTTGTACGGGTATTTGATGTGATCAATCGTTGGTGGCTGGCTTCGATACCTTTGAACAGATGTTGCTACCTTTTTTCAACATTATTGGTTACTTTCAGGGTCCACGTCAATGATAAAATTTTTTGAAAGTCTAGTATAAATAAAGCAAATATATATCAGCTAAACCGAGCATCACCTTCTTTTGTTACCAACTTCCTATTCCTTGGTTATTGCCTGCCATGCATTGCAGCTTGGTTCTGAATTCTTGATTAGAATTTCTCCAACAGATCTCAATATTCGTGTTCCCAAAATGCATCATATACCGGTTACTATAAACCTCCGCTTTTTGCAGATGTTCGTTCTCTCAAAAAAAAAAAAACGTGCAAAAAGTGAGGATATGCATAAAATTTACCATGTTTTCTGAGCGGTTTGCTTTGAAAAAAAGCTGTAAAAGCTGGGGTCCGCAAAAAACGGATCTGCAAAAAGCAGTGACCACTGTACAACAATTGAATCATTTGACGTCTTCTTTAAAACAATGTGTTGAAATGATGTAGCAACAGATCATCTACATAGTAATACTTAATTAATTAACTTGGTTTTCTTCACAGCTTCAGATTTGTTCAATAGACTTGATTTTTGTTTAATTCGGTTGTTCTGACCTTCATTTGATTGTTTCGCGATACCATAAGAAAAAAATTACGTACGAGTTCCCGATAATTAACAGTTAAATCAAATTGTATGTCAAATTCGTTAGTAATTATGAATGCTTTTTACCTGTTGTGTATTCTTGATTTTTTTCTTTTTGAGCTGCAGGTCTAATTTTTTGGTCTCTAGTTCTATTAATTGACCTTCTTCGGTAAGAGCCATGAAGCTCGCTAAAAAAAATTGTGTTTAATTTAACTTTTCAGAGTTATTTCGGTTAGATATTTTTTGTGAAGTGATAAAAGAAAAGAGGAGAATATTAGGCCTGTAAAATATGCCTGGAATCAAAAAAAAATCTCAGGTTGTTTTACCAGATATTATTTACTTACGTTGTATATGAGTACTTTCATGAAGCACCCACACTGGCAAGAAGCGACTAAAGATAAGCAGATTAATGTCAGTTGTGTTAAATGGTAAAGGATACCACCTATTCCTATTTTTTAATCAATACAAAATGAGAAAAATGAAATTTACTACACGAGACGCCAACAACGCATCCCGCAGAAGCAGGCATGCTCGATTTAGGGTTAAACCCATGGACGCTCCCTTTATCGTTATATTTTTTTTTGTCTATTGGTAAAGTATAACTTTCTTCACAACCATTATAAGATTCCACTTTCTTTTGTAATACTTTCATAACTTATCAAAGCAGAGCTATTAGGAAGGCCAAAGAAAAAGAAGGAACACAAAAAAATTTTCTTGTGATATTTTATATTCCTTATTTCGATTTGTTGATATTCTCACCACAAACAACATATTATTAAAAATCAGTGATTATTGTGGTTCAGCATGGAAAGGAATAGAAAAACAATATACCAGGATTATTTTTTATGATTAGATATAAGAGAATAATAAACGAGAGACGCAACATAAGAGATTCATTTGGTTGCATTTTATACATAATATACTACGAATAATTCGAGAGAACAATAGACATGCGTTGATTGTTTACAAACTCTAATAAAAGTCATCAACTTAATATATAAATTAGCGTGGTCAGTTGAGAACAACTTTCGATTATGTTACATGTATTGTTGTATTGATAAACCACAATGATACTAATAAATCTTTAAACGGTTTTTAAACAGTAAACTGTTATTGGGCAGCATATCATTACAAATGTAATCTTATGTCATTTTAAAAAACACTATTACTATCCTCTGCCATGGCTTGATTTTATTTGCTTTATTGGACATTTGAGACAAATTGAATGTCTTGTGGTTATTCTTTATAGATATTTGAACGGAAGGATGAATGAGGATTTTAGATTTGTTTTTCCAGTTTGGTATCGACGTTAAACCATCATTTTATTGGCCAAGAGCCATTTCTTAACTTTTGCACCAGGTACTTAAACACCGCCGAATATTATCACTATAGAAAAAAATTAAGAGTGATGGCCTATTTCTTTTTGCCCCACAACTTATACAGGTGAATAACATGGCATTTTCCTGCACTTTACTAAAAAGGAATTCGCTGACATATGGGTTTGCATGTCAATAATGTTACTATAAAGAAGTGTTTATCATAATATTTCATTTTCATTAAGAATAAAATCAAGTATTGTTTGACACTTGTCAATGCCACTTTCCATTTTTTTTTTAAAAAAAAAGAAAATGAAAACAGTATGTTTTTGTATTCAATAATAGTCAGCAGAAAAGCATGAAAGTTCGGAGTTGTTTAAAAAGCTCATGTGAGCGCATGTTTTCTCCTCCTCTTTTCCATCTATTATATAACACTAAACGCCTTTACATAATATAATTTTAATATACCCTTCCATGTCTTCTTCCTCTTCATCAGAACAAGTAACTTGTCAAGAAGAACGACGACGATGCTGGATTTGTTTTGATGAAGAATCTAAAGACGACGAAAAAGATAGCAATAATGTTTGGGTCAAGCCATGCAAATGCTCTCTGACTTCTCATGAACAATGTTTATTGGATTGGATTGCAGAAAACCAAAAAACATCAGCACGAAGAATGGCAACAGCAGCAACGGCTGGGATAACTGCAATAGCACAGCAGCAACAGCAGCAGCAGCAGCAACGACAAACTAAAGTTTCTTGTCCTCAATGTGCAACACCTTATGTCATTGCTGATCATACAAGTCAAACGTTAATAGTATTAACAGCTTTGGATCGACTCATTCATGCGGCTGCTCCTTATATAACCCTTTTAGGGCTGGGCTGTTCAGCTTTGGTCACTTCAACTACATTTGGTGCCTATACAGTCATGAATTTTTTGGGACCAGAACAAAGTGAACAACTCATGGGTGTACCAGCTCAATGGACATGGCGTGTTTGGTTAAGTTTACCTATGATCCCAGTAATATTAATTTCATCTCGATATCGTTGGGCAGATGGGTTTTTACCTTTTGCCACTTTGTTGTTATTAAGGGCCATGGGAAGTCCATTGCATCAAACGAAGTTTTCATGGCCACCCTCACCCTTAGCAACATTAGGTTTATTCCCATGGATGAGGTATTGTTGTATTCACAAGTAACAGGGTAAAAGGAAAGGGGTGAATATATTAAAGTTTTAATCCTTCCATTGTGAATTGGTTGGTATGGATATGTAAAAAGGTATAAAAGAATTAATCATAGGAAGGATTGCTTGATTATTTATCAATTTGTAATAGATTAATATACAATAATTTGTTTTTGCTTGTACAATTTCGGTTATCACGATTCATTTTACGCTTTCGATCAAAGCGCTCACAGCGGCATCAGCAACAAGAGGGTGCTGGTGGTGTACGTGACCGGCGTGAATTTGATATATTAACAAGATCTAGTACAAATACTGGTGTATCCATCATTGGTGCATTGATGTGGCCATTGATTAGTAGTTGGATTGGCAGGTAATATATTCATTGACGTTTAAAAGTTGCCATTCAAAGTGTTTTATCAAAATGTCAATATCTTTGTTACTAAAAGAAACTTTTATTGGATAAAAACATAGCTGTTTAAATCAAATTAAATGGGTTCGTCATTATTTTCCAGAACCATTTCAGAGAAACACCTTGGGCGGATGTCTCTATGTTATAATCAAGGTAAGGCATAATAAAATATTTGTATACATGATCTATTATTTACTATTTCGTGACTGATATGATGATGTATATATTATCCAATAGGACTTCACAAGTCTAGTTTATAGATGTGAAAAAATTCGCCAACGTCGATCTCGTCGAGTTCGAAATCATAATGAGATACCTTGAAATAATGTTAATAATTCGTTTTATATACTTATGTGTAATTACTTAATAAACGTTGGAAATATTTGTATAAAGTTGCTTTTCTTTTATATATAAAAAATGTGTAATCTATAGCAGAAATGTTATTATGCTAAAAATAATGCTTATAGAATGTATATTTATGATTTCTTGATGATCTTTATTAATACGCTATTATTATTCACATACACACAGACTTTTTTTTATATTTATAAACGATGATGCAACTATATATGGAGAAATGTTTTGTTGTTGATTGGTTAAATTGGGCGGTTGAGAGTTTGTGTGAAAGGGAAAAAAATATGAAGGTTTATGTATTTATATTACTATATAAGGATCCTTTTATCTTATGGTCATTTTTAATTAACCAGTAAAAGAAATATTTGTTCTCGGCCGGCCGATTCTACCCTTTTTCCTACTTGCTGCACTACCATTTCCATTAGTTCCCGGCGATGAATCGTCTTCTGGTAATGTATCACCCCCTGCACTCATAAGTTTTTCCATGGCTGCTTCTGAAGATGTCGACTTATCCGCAGCTTGTGCCTTTTTCGATCGTTTGCTCGGGCGCGCAGCTTTCTTTTTGTCTTCTTCTTCAGCTTTTCGTTTAAGCTGCATTTGAAGATTATTATCCATTTCTATATTCATACAAGAATATTTAAGGTGAGTGTTTCTCCTTTTGCTTCGGGAAAAAAAATAAATCTTTATACCTTCATCATCCAACAGCAAGGATACAATTTCTCGAGGCTTGAAGTCGACTTGCTTGAACTCACCACCAGAAATAACCACTTTTTGGATCTATATTTAAAACAAAAGGAGGATGCGCATATGAATAAACAGCTAGGAATCTCCAGCGTGTATAAATTCAAATTATTAAATTGTATTGATAATTTGCTTTACCTCATCCTTTTGTTTTGCACGTTGTAAGATTCTTTCTTCAATTGTACCCTTCGTAATGAGTCTGTATACTGTAACTTGTTTCGTTTGACCAAGACGATGTGCCCGATCCATAGCCTATATATATAAATAGGAATAATTGATCAACATAAGCTCTGGCTATATTACTTCTCATTTTTAAAGAAAATCACCTGCTGGTCTACTGTAGGATTCCAATCACTATCGTAAAAGATCACAGTGTCTGCAGCCGTCAAGTTTATACCAAGACCACCTGCACGTGTACTGAGTAAGAAAATAAATATTTCTGGGCGTGTTTGCCAATCAGATACCATATCACGGCGATCAGAAATTTTGGAAGAACCATCCAATCGTAAATATTTATATTGCTTGTAGGCAATATATTCTTCGAATAAATCAATCATACGGGTCATTTGGAAATAAACTAAGCATCGATGTCCTTCATTCTTGAGTCTTTCTAGTAATCGATCCAAGGTAGCCAATTTTCCAGAATCTAAAATCAAGTCTCGCATGGCTGGCACCTTCATCATGGAATAACCATGGCCTGATGAAGGGACCGTCATGATACCTTCACCGTCTGATTTACGCGTTACTGCTGATAACTCAATAGCTTCAGATCGCATGGAAGTGCGGATATAAGCTGGCTTTCCAAATAGACAAGCACGCATTGATGGATTGAACATCAAATCAGCTTGATCATTACTAAAGGAACGATCGATACAAACTGCTTCGATAGGTACTGATCGGGCCTTTTTGCATCCAAATTATTTATATTAGATATACTGTTACTATTTTCCTTGATTTGCACCTCCTTTCCCACAAACAAAAATAGACTTACCCCTGGGATATAAGACTGATCAAACTGTTCAGCAATATAATTCATACTTTCACCAATACTTGTCAAATGATCCATGACACTTCCGGGTGCGACAACAAGTCTGTCTGTTGCTGTACTTGATTCACGTATCAGGAAGCTTGCGTAAGTATTGATAGGAGCCTTTGAGTAACCTTCATCATTACTTTTATTTGTATTATAGAATCGTCGTCTTGCTCGCTTATCACGTTGTGATAAATGTGATACCCATCGTGCAATTAAGGATTGATTAAACAAGTAGCTTGCTTCCTGTGGAGAAGTATCAATAAAACGAAGGAAAGAAAATGCTGCGTCTAGATCAGAAGAAGAGAGATATGGTAAATTAGGCCAAGCATATAATAATAATAATTTTCGAATAGTCAGCCCAGAAGAGATAATAAATCATCACCTGTTTCATCCGAAAACATGGATTTATGGATATAATCTGGGTTCCAGATATTCATCAAATTGTCGAGGTATCGAGTTGTAAATCCAGCTTTAGAGTGAGGTCCTGGAACTCGTAGAATTCCGCCACTACGGTAAAGATGTTTGGGAATGTGGTATTTGATATGACTACGAGACGAATAAGGACAATACAAGGCACTCTCTTTTGTTAAAGAGCCTGTTTCACTAAAACCACAGAAAGCCATCGGGGACTGGACATCAGCACGTTCAAATAATTCTGGATGGTTACAGACCTACCAAATGTACATGTATTGTTTAGCATCAGATTGAAACAGTCCTGTGTTTTCCCCTGTCTCCTTCCACTTATCAAAAATTTTACAAACCTTTCGGAATTGCATAACCAAATTCATCAAGCTATCCATGCTCTCTTCATTTAAAGAAGTGGCCTTCTCCAAAAGCTCAGAAATTGAAATCTTTTGCTTCAGACCTT
Source organism: Phascolomyces articulosus (assembly GCA_025677815.1). Taxonomy (NCBI): domain Eukaryota; kingdom Fungi; phylum Mucoromycota; class Mucoromycetes; order Mucorales; family Lichtheimiaceae; genus Phascolomyces; species Phascolomyces articulosus. Next base: position 270,726 of record JAIXMP010000044.1, read on the forward strand.
TGTATAGTGCCCGTTGTCGTGCAGTCAAATCACAATATACTTCCACTTCAATCTTCTCACCTAATTCGTGCTGAACATTACGTTTGATACGTCGTAACATGAATGGCTTCAAGATCATATGAAGTCGTCGTAATTGATGTTCGTTCAATGTTCCTTTATTTTCGGCATGACTTTCAATATCTTTTGAGAACCACTCACTAAATTCTTCGTGTGAATCGAATAGTGTTGGCATGATAAAATGAAGCAAAGCCCATAATTCTATTATGATTAAATTTCCATTAGTAAAAACCGTTCTTCACTAATTTTTTAACAATAATTATATAGTTGAAAACGAATTGGTGACTTTTTTTTACCTTGCATGCTATTTTGGATAGGTGTACCAGTCAATAATAAACGATTACGACAGTGGAAACCAAGCAATTGTTTCCAACGAGCACTTGAAGAGCTCTTGATGGCTTGTGCCTCATCAAGAACCATATATTGCCATTTGACACGTTGGAAGTAACTGACATCCGTAAGAACCTAAGCATTTGGATCATATTTATTCTTGAGTATAACATTATCTAACATTGAAGTGGGCTGTCAAAATCACGGATCAATCCTTACCAGTTGGTAACTTGTAATTACAACATGGAACGGTGCATCTCGACCATAAAGTTGTTTACGGTTCCAGAACTGCCGAAGCACCTTTCGATCCTTGGGGTTTCCCCAGTATGGTAAAGCCTGTTTTTAATACATAACATAAATATTTACTTTATGAGTTAGCAAAGTACAAATAAAGGCAAAGCAAATTGATCTTTGATTTTTCTTCTTCCTTTCGTTGTATTACCCTAAAAGATGGTACGAATCTAGATACTTCTTGTTGCCAGTTATGCAATGTGGAAGCAGGTGCAATGACCAAGAATGGGCCCCAAATATTATGAACCTCAGCAAGGTAAGCCATCAAGGAAATGGATTGTACAGTTTTACCAAGACCCATTTCATCAGCAAGAATACCATTGATGCCTTGTTCGTACAAGTTGGCCAACCAATTCAAACCTTTGAGCTGGTAGCTCTTCAATTGGCACATGAGCATAGAAGGTTGTTTAATTTCTTCGGTGCCCATACTCGAGGGATCTTGGAAGTTCATGGTATCCACTATTCAAAATAATATATTTTAATATTATTTCTTTTTTTTTTGACAAAGTTCGAAATGCTCAGCTCAAAAATGATATTACAAGCGTTTACTTACATTGTGCAGCACTCATAGAAATATCAGAAGTATCACTTGCGGCTAGACGTCGTTCACGAGCGCCTTCATCAAATGCTCTTGTTTGTTCACGCTGTTTCGCCAGTGCATTTTGAGCACTGCGGCGAGCTTGCTCGCGAAGCTTATCTTCATCCTCTATAAACAGCATAAACAACAGCATGATAGGGCGAATATTTTGATCATTAATAAACTTGACCATTTATAAAAGCAAAAATTTATCCAACCAACAAGTACATATTTTCCTTTTTTCTGTTCTTTCTTACCTTCATCAAAGTCTATATCCTCGAATGCTTGTTCTTCACCGCCAATAACATCCAGTTCTTCCTGTTCGTCTTCATCAGCTTGTTCTCCTGATGCAGTTGGCGTGGGTTTTTCACTTTCGGGTATAGCTGTTTCTTCATCTTCACTGGTGTCTGCTTTGATTTTACGACCGATAAAATGGCTATACAATTCTGTCTGCGTAATCAAGAAGTTTAGTTTACGTGCTTGTCGTTGTGCTTCACGTCTTTCTTCTTCGAGTCGCAATTGTTCAAGTGCTTCCTTTTCCGCCTTCTTTCGTAATTCACGCTCTTCCTTTTCATTCTTCTTCCAGAATACCAACATCTAGAAGAATTTCAGAATAAGTATCTCACTTATGCGTAAATAGTGCTCCAATATAAAATACTAAAATGGTCCCCTCTTAATTTTTTTTACTCCAGTTACCTCCTTCATTGCACGTTTAGCTCGGGTTTGTACATCCTTATTGATACGTCCACCTTTTGTAGCAGAACGTCGAACCTCTTTTTGACAATATTGTGCAAGCTTTTTACAATTGCCACCTCGGGTAGCTTGAACACGCGATAAAATTCTGGCCATCTAAAGATTTTTTATTTATTTATCCTTTATTCAATATCCACGTATTTGCCATAATACTAATCATATAAACAATGCTTACCCTTGGGATGTGCTTTCGAGCAATATCCAACCAAACTGCGCGACGCGCTTCTTCCAATTTTTCAGCTGCTGTTTTATCAGGTGGTCTAGCTTCCACCACTTGATCAGCTGCAGCTGAACCATTTTCTTCCGCTTCATCATTTGCTGCAGTTGAGGTTGTTGCTGCTGCTTTGTTACGATGGGCAATCTTAGCCTTTTTATGTTTCCGTCGCTGCTGTCGTTCCTTATCTTCTTTAGCTGCTTGAAGTAATAAGGCTGCGGTTGCAGACACAGGTGTTCCATTCACACTACCATTGATTTGTTGTTTTAATTCCGGTCCGTAACGTTTTTCATAGATTCGTTGCAAATGATCGTTAATCATGGCATGGCGATGCTTTACAGAAAAAAAATAAAAAATTAGTTTCTGTCCTTTCAAGCATATACATAAATATAGATATATGTTCTAATAATGGCATTTTCCTATAGTTAAAAAAAACTTACTGCACGCTTATTCTCATACTCTTCGATCACATTTTGTTTTCGTCGATAAACATCAATCATATATTGAACCATTTCATCCCTATGGGTATTAAAAATCTCTTCATCATCATCGTCATCCGATATATCCAATTCTTCCAATGTTTTTTCTGTAAGAGTTTTTGCTCTGGAACCATCATGATCACTAATTTCTTCAGCTGAAGAATCATCGCTAAGCTCATAGCGTCGACGACGTCCTCTTCTAGATCGTGCCTTTCCATCCTGACCTTGTTTTTTATTATGCTTTTGTCCATTCATAGTAGGCTTGGATGATTTCTTGGAGACCGTGGGTTTTATATTGTCTCTCTCTTTATCCTACGCGATATTAATAATTCAACGATCGTTAAAGAAGAAGAAAAAAAAAACCTGATATAAATGTATATAACTTTCACTTTCGCATCCAACAACACATGTCATCTGTGCATCTATACCTCATCTGATGGAAGAACGATAGCAACTGTATTATCGGTTATTGCCGGTGCAGTTGATCTTGTCTGTATCAGTGGAATATCTTCTGTGTCTGTATCGGAATCAGCCATTTGATACGTTTCCTCAGAATCATTGTTTAACAAGTTTTTGATACCATTACGGAAAGAAGATGGCTGTTCTTGCGTTGTATCTTCATTCAATGCAGACTGGGATGCTGACGTTAGTATCGGCACAGCAGTCATTGCACTTGTTGCTGCTGTTGCAGGTGATGAAGATGGTGGTGTAGGTACTACAGAATCTTCCGCCTGCGAAACAGCTGTTGGTTGAGGTGATGGTTGTGCCGGAGGTGTGGATGGCTGCTGTGTTTGTGTTGGTGATGGTGATGGTACAATGGGTAATTGTGTCCCTGTTGTCGGAGCAGACTTTGATCCTTGTGATTCATAAGAATGCTTTGAACTTTCATAAATTGACGGACGATCTGATGAACGTTGCTGCTGTTGTTGTAGCGGTGATAATGATGTTGTCGAAGATCTAGATGGCGTATCGGATGATAATAACTGTGAAATTGACATGATAGGTGATGATGCTGCTTGTGAGCGATCAAAATGATACCCAGCCTGTGGTGGGGATAAATGTTCTTGCTTAGGTGTTGGCCGTGGTGGTGATACTGGTCTTCCTATTGAGGGTGCATGCAATGGAGCACGATATGATGATGCCTAAAAAATTTTGAAAAAAATAAAAATATGTTATTCTTGGATATGAAAAAAGAAAAGAGCTGTTTAAATTTCAAATCATAAAAACTTACTGATTCAGTTGTAATAGCAGTAGTAGTCGTTGCAGAATTAGTGCCACTCCCACGGGTAGGACCTACCGAAGAGGATTGATTATTTGTCGCATGAGCAGCTCGGATAGGATCATAGGGGGCACTTGAAGTGCTTGTGGTTGTAGCAGACGAAGTGGGTGATGGTGAATGTATCGGAGGAGGTCTGGGAAGTTGAAACGGTGGACTATTTGTTCCCAAATCAACTGGCAGTGGCAGTGACGGGGCACCTGAACGCGCATAATCTCTCTGGGAAGAAGGAGGAGGCGAAGACGAAGACGGTTGATATGAACCAGTATACTGTTGTTGTCGATGTGGAGGAGGCACATTCTAGAATTGTTAAAAATATGATTAACATATCAAATAGTTTTAGTATAAGAAAAGCTAGCAATAATAATAATAATAATAATAATAATATAAAGTGTAATAATAAATAACCCGTACTTGTGGTGGTAGTGACCGGTGATCACTATAAGGCTGTCTTTCCGCATAATCCCATGATTGAGAAGATGTTGCAGAGTATGAATGCGATGGAACTGGTGGATAAGGATCTCGATGGCGGTTATAGTCGACTTGTTGAGAAGGAGGTGGGCCAGAAGGACCATAAGGTGGAGGTGGATGCTGTTGTTGTTGCTGCTGTTGACGATGCATATTTGAAGGAGGGGGTAATGAAGGTTGTGAAGCACCTGTATAACCATTGGATGAAGACCGATAAATGTCCTGCTGTTGTTCTTCTCTAGTTGGAGAAGAGAATGGTTGATACTCTTGGCGCTGTGGAGCTGAATTTGACGAAGGGTGATGGTTATGGTGGGGCTGCATATTATTATTATTATTGTTATTATTGTTATTATTATGTTGTTGTTGCTGTTGTAAAGACCGATCGGAAGATGGTGGTGGTACCTGTTGTCGATGTTGATCAAATGACATTAATGCACATCAACAATAGGTTGTTTGGGGAGTATGACGTGTGAGCAAGAAACGATGTTTTATATGTTCTAAAGGAAGAAAAGAAAAAGGCTTTTGTTGTTCTATATTTTTTTTGCACTCAGTATAGTGTCGGTCCTATTTAAGCACGCTTTCGTTCTTCTGCTGAATTGAGTCCATGGCTATTTCTCTCTCTCTCTCTCCCGTTTCTTTAAAAGTCACGCAGACGCTATTACTCTTACTTTTTATTTATTTATTTATTTTGCTTTATATCATTTTTTTAATAATCTTTTGATACAAAATTACATTACGATTATAATTAAAAGCATGAGGATTTCCAGTTTATTTTATTAAAACAAAAAAAATTGTATTGTTATTTCATATAATTCATTATTAGAACGTTATTCATATAAAGATATATTTGAATTCTTTATCCTACATATTTCTCATGACACACTTTACAAAATATTGTATATGTGAAAAAGAGAGAGATAGAAAGATAATTTTTTATGAGTATGGACACTCGATTCTTCTAGAGTATGTTGCCCACATAGTTGACGTAACATAATTCTGGCCGTGTGATAATTAAAAATGTGTAAATAGCAAAAAGAATAGTTCGATGTATCATTTTCTTATTAAGCTAATAAAGATAAATGCACCCATCACTGATTATGAATTGTTCAATCCCCCAAAGAACTTAGGAGTCCCGCTTACTGCCCAGTGTGAGTTTCTTTTTTGAAGAGTATTCTCAGTGTTCCAGCTTGCGATTTCAAAGATCAATCAAATATAAGGAACTTCAAAGTAAGATGCAAGTAGAATCACATTTTAAAACATAAAGATTTTATTAAGTATTGGATTGATTCCAAATGTTGGTAGTATTTCAGATGTGTAATTCGAGTTGTGGGTTTATAAATTCAGAATACATGCCTGGAGTTAAAAAAAAAATACTCAGGTAGTTTTGCTAAAAAATCATTTATCGCAGACGGTAACAAAATGTTCGCAACGCATCCTGTCGAAATAGACATGCTTTTTTAGGGCCAATCCATGGACGCTCCCTTTATCATAATATATTTTTTCTTATAAGTAAAATGTAACTTTCTTGACTTTATTCACAATTATTATCTTCCTTTTGTAATACTTTCATAACTTACCAAAGCAGGGCTATTATAATATTTTATAATATGTTTGATTCGCTGATATTCTCGACATGGAAAGGAATACTGATGCGAATATAGAAAAACTATATATCAGTAATATTTTTTATGATGATATATAAGAGAATAATATGAGAGACGGAACATGAGAAGAGATTTGTTTGGTTGCATTTTATATAATATAATATAAGAAAAGGGAGAGAGCAATAGAATACGTCGATTGTTGAAACACCCTGATCAAAGTCATTAACTTAATGTAGTCAATTGAGAACGAGTTTTGGTTAGGTTACATGTATTATTGTACTGATAATAAACCGCAAGGATATAAATCTTTTTACGGCTTTAAACAGTAGGCAATATATTGCTACGAGCGTAATTTTATGTCATTACTAACCTCCGCCATAGCTTGGTTTTATTTGCTTTATTGTACATTTGAGACAAAATCGAATGGTTTGTTTTAACCATCCTTTATAAACATTTAAACGAAAGGATGGGGATGACTTTTAGATTTGTTTTTCCAACTTGATATCGACGTTAGATCACCATTTTATTGGCGTCATTCATTGAGTGAAAATAAACCTTTATCATTATGTAATGAGATTAAATACACTCTTTTACATGTTATAATCAAGAGTATACAGACATATCATATTCACCAATACTGAAGGCAACTGACAATTATATATCATTTTGCTTAGTTTGTAAAAAGAGTATATTTGATGAAATAGGGTTGGTGAATTACAAACTCATTATTGCTAACTGATAACAATGATAATAGAGAAAGTGTCTTTTACATATATCGCAATGTTATATGAATGAAATAGTTGTTATATTAATGAAGATGCTTAGAAATCAAATGTACTTAATAGAGTAACTTGTAAGATTCTCAGGGATATATTATTAATTGTTTTTTTGTATCTATCCAAAAAGCATTTATAAAATTGCGCAATTCTAAAGTTTGATTTTCATCCGCCAATCATCTTTCAGTTAAATAAAAAAGGAAATCAAAAATAGGTCCGAACTGACACCTTTTTTTAGCGATCTTTTTTTTTTTTTTCTTTACTTTTTCCTTTTATTTTTTACTATTTACCTTTATAATTTTCATAATGCCAGCTCAAGCCATTCCGGAATTACTCGATATACCTACTTTTAAACACTTGACTTTATATACTGGCAATGTTATGAGAACAAGTGTTGCAGGAAGAAACAAAGTACTCAGTAAAAAATCAAATACCGAGGTGTGTATTTGTGTGTGTTTTTATCATTAAACTTTTTGTTGAAATATGGAAAGTACAAGAAGAAGCAAAATGACGAGTTCTTACCGCTTTGATAATTTTGGTGTATACCTATTTTTTTATTAGCTGCTCAATGCAATTGATGATACATTGTATACTTCTCTTGATGGAAATGAACCTTCTTTCCGTTATCATGAGCAACAATCGATTTTGGAAGTGCCTGATCTTCGATCACGTAGCCGAATTTTACCAGAAGATCGAGATGATGTTGAAGTAACAGGTATATATAATACATATTCTTCTTGGACGGGGCCAACAATAGATGAAAGTGGAATGATAGTTCTTATTTAATAAGAAACATGTAAACCTCCTTTATATATATATTAGCCAAATTATTTTATTTGGGAGGAAAACAAGAAAATGATGATGCATTATATATTCGTTCAAGTGTGCAACATCTTCAAAAACTTCTTGGAGTAGATACAATTGATACATTTCTTGTTTCATTGGGAGAGGGACAAGTATCGTCTGCATGGCAACAACTAGAAACATTGCATCAACAAAATATTCTCAGCAAATTGGGTGTAGTGGATTTCTCGCATGAACAACTTGAATCTATTTTATCTGACCCTTCTATTAGAGTGAAGCCATCCATTAACCAAATTAACGTGGATCAATGTTGTACTATGCCGTCGGCAATGATCGATCTTGCAAAGCATCATCATATTGAATTATTACATAACGGTGATCGAGCTGGTAAGTTGATATGAATTGTTATTATTCATGCATAAAATGAAGGAGCAACAAAAAAAAAGGTTTTGCTTACTAATTATTTCTTTGGATGGCTATAAAATCTTGAAAGATATTCTTGATACCGAGTCACTTTCTATATTGTTACGGAAACACAATATCCGCGCCACAGTAGCGCCTCAATTTGTTATCAAGTATCATGTGTTTGTAAAATGCAGAAGCGTTGTCAGCGATAAAGGGTAAAGTGATTTTTTTTTATTGGGAGAAGGGGGAACCTATGTTTTGATACGGTCCAATAACTTGAATATTTTATATATATTATTATAGATATGTGGTAGTAGGCGATTCGTTACCATAGCACATTTTTTAAACACATTTTATATATTGATATAAATAAGACGAAATCCCCAAACGAAAGAACAAAATAATAATAATAATAATAATAATAATAATAATAATAATAATAATAATAGAATAATATGGTATGAAAAAAACAAAGAAAAAAGATATGGGAGACTGGGAAGTATGATCTACTTTTTTTCGGTTATATATACATATCTTGTAGTGCGGTATAAATATTTTATTTACAGAATATGAATAGTGACTGGAAACATATAATAAGAATGATGTATAAATAAGCTTGTTTACATATTTGTTATTGTATTATTTAGAACAATATAACATATGCACACTATGTCAATGTAAAGAATATTTGATAGCTATCTGTAAATAATTTTGAGTATTTTCCCAATATAGTAGGTATAGTGCATATATTGTTTTTTTTCACGACTCTTTGGGTTTATAAGGTTTCTAAATTCTGTTTCAGGAATTTTATAGTTTGACACACATACAATATTATTCCTAGAATGAATCTTTGAAATAAAGGCCTCAAGCAGAGAGTAACCTCATGATGCAACACATTTTTACCAATATGTTGATGTAAAAAAGATCTACATCATATGTTATTCATAACAGTGTTATTATAAAAAATATATTTGCTTTTTTTTTTGACAGTCCAGATTTATCTTTAATATAATTGCAAGAAATGATCTGTAAATCAATCATTCTCCAAAATAATAATAATAATAATAATAACGAGATATAAAGCACAATAAAATGTGATGAGGCATGGGGGAAAAGATAAAAAAGGACTATGTGGGTAAAGGAGCAAGAGAATAAAATGTTATATATAAACTAGGGCTTTTGTATAAGAGAATTTCATTTTCAAAAAGAAAAACAAGAAAGGAGGATGATCAATGGGATAAAGCAAGACAACAAACATAAAGGCAGAAAACATAGAAATTTACAAAATCAAACAACCTTTCTTCTTTGTTGGACGCGCTGGTGGAGACAATACTGCACGAATTGCCTCATCAAATACATTCTTTAAGCCCTTTTGGGTAAGAGCAGAGCATTCCAAATATTTTACAGCACCGATTTCTTTTTGCATTTGTAACCCTTGGGTATACGACAATGGTGCCATTCGTTTTTCACGAAGTCGATCAATCGTCTGTTTATCTTCCCTAAGATCCAACTACAAGCATTTAAAAAGTGGATATTAAACAAATGTAATCACATAGATATGTATTTAGTAATAAGCATAAAGAAACTCTTACTTTACCTTTGTACCAACAAGAATCATAGGTGTATTAGGTGCGTGATGACTGATTTCAGGATACCACTATTATTTTATAGTATCAGGTCAATAAAAACACTATTCCAGACAACAACATCATAACCTTCTCATAAATAGAATATTTCATTGTTACCTTAGTTTTTACATTTTCAAACGAAGGAGGACTAACAAGTGAAAAACAAATCAAAAACACGTCTGTTTGTGGATATGACAAAGGACGAAGACGATCATAATCTTCTTGACCAGCTGTATCCCATAACCCAAGATTAATAGGTTTTCCATCCACCATTACGTTTGCTGAATAGTTATCAAATCTATTCATTGTATTTCTTTTAGTTTCATGTGATTTTAAACTTTAAGCTGTAGACATCAAGTAGACTTACACAGTAGGGATATATTCTCCTGGAAATGCATTGGTTGTATACGAAATTAATAAACACGTTTTACCTACGGCACTATAATAAATAATACCATTTTGATGATGAGTACTACATCAATATCAAATATACAACTTTGATAAACCCTCCTCGTTTCCTCTCTCTCTCTCTCTCTTGGTCATTCTCTTATACGCATGTTCCTTGTATCCCTTTTTCTCAGTACATATTAACATGGATACAACTCTCCTATACGCGTTTTCTGAGTGCATGCCTATTGAAACATCACTGAGAGGTCTTTATCTGTTTCCCCTCTCCACCCCTTTTCTTCACTCCTTCGAAACACCTCTCCTCTCTCTTTCTCCAATCGATTTCCCTCCCTTTTTATGAATCGAAAAAGTGCAGTCTTTATGGTATGTGTTTGGTTTGTGTATAGTAGATTGAAGAAACTCTTCCAGTTGATAATGAATGGATTATGTTGCTTTTTCCTTCCTTCTTGATTCCATCGTATGAAATTGTCGGGCGGTTCTTTATAAGTACGTCGTATGCGTATGTTGTAAATGGAAGCAAGTAAATTTGGTAAAACTGTATTTCATAGTAACCAAAAATAAAGAATATAGAATATTCGCATCGTTTCTAATTCAACGAGTTCAATGACTTACCCAATGGAAAAAGTAACGTTGGAAGGGAAAGAGCATAAAGTGATATGGCATGGTGTCTTTACAATCTGGAATAATAAACTATAACACAAAACCAAACACGTATATCATTTGCACAAAAAAAAGGAAAAAAATAAATGAAAAAGAGAGAAACATACCCGTCCCCAACTACGACACATTTAATGGCTTGCATGGTATATATAATCTAAAATAAAAAGGAAGAAAGAAGTTGGAGCTGTGTAAGGATAAAAGAAGTACGGAGCTGCAGTGGTTACGGTTTTCTCGTCCAATGATATTTCGATACAGCGTAGCCAATGGGAGTTAATTATTGTGTTAGCATAATATATTTTGGTGGCGAGTATGGTGATTTTACGTTTCCACATAGATCCTGCTGTTTTCTGCATTACATAGCAATAAACAATCATAGAGTATATGGTGCTAGATTTACACAATACATTTTTATTATAGTGAGTGACTGACTACATCCAAGATATTTTCTTCACAATACCATGCAGATATACTTTTTTTTGTGATATGATAAATCTTCTCCTTTTTGTAAAAATACCCTATCCTCTACGGCCACATAGAACTTGTTTGATTCTTCTTTTCAAATTTCTCTTTCTTTCTTCTCTATTATATCTATTACAAAGAAAAAAAATATTAAAACGCACAGTTACTCAAATACTGATCGCTTCTTTACATACAATTGTATTTATCATTTTCTATTCTTTCTAACAACCTGATTAATCATCTAACATGAGTTATTCAAAAAAAAAAAAGAAAAAGAAAAAAGATACTAGTCAATTTTTTAAATACTTACTTTTTTTATTACATTTGTTTTTCTACGTAGTTATATCGACTTATGGTACCCTTTTGAATCATTCTGTATTTTACTCTTACTGGTTTGGTTCAAAGTTTTCCTTTGTATCATCATCATCATCCTATCTGGTCGTTATTAAAGTATTTGGTTCTGGTGTAACTGCCACTCTGTTATTCACGCATGTGTAAAGTAATATTTTCATTTCGTCCACTGGGCTAATATTGTCCAAAGAGTTCTATAATGGAAGAAGAAATGCAATCACAAACTTAAATCATCCATCCATTCACCATGATACACTTTAGTCCTTTACAGTGTGGTTTATTTTGTTATATACAAGAGAATCAAAAATGTTATTGGCTATGGGTGCAATCGCTTTTACTTTTTTTTTTTGTAAACTCTTTCTGCTATATAGGATGTTACTTTTTCAACTTTTATTCCACAACAACTATAGTGCATTGTCTGAATAATATAACTTGTGAGATAAATATTCCAAAAAGTAAATGAAGAACGAACAGAAAGAGTTCAAAGTTTGTTACTGTTTTGAAATTTTAAGCAGGGACAGTTAAAAAAAAGCAAACATCATCTTTTAAGAGGATGCTACATATTTCAATGAGGCATCTCTGAAGGACCTTCTCAATAAATGGTAATCAAATTACATGCATATAAAAACAAATATGCAACTACAATCCTACAAGTTTACCATGGCATCGTATTTTAAATATTACAAGGCTATATAGAATATTTTTTAAGAATCAGCGAGTAAAATTGGTAGAAGCATTCAGTTATGCTGAATTAATCAATCGAAGAAATAACATATTACGTATACTACTACGGCGGCTCATGTTTATTGTTTTTGAATAACTATTCTGCATACGTACCTGCACAAATATGCAACGTTATCCACTATTATTTAGATTCTTTTATTGTATACTACTACTCAACTATATGTGGCTTCATTATATTGTCTATATATATCTATTATATATACTTTCTTATTTCTCAATGCTTATATTTTCTATCTTTTATGGAAATACGTGAATAAACTTTATAAGATGAACATCAAGTGTTATATGTTTGATGATGATAATACATCGCATGCAAGTATATGCATATCCGTTTATCGTTTTTTTTTTCTGCAGCTGTTTGTCTGATAAATCCATAGATGGAAATCATCGACATTTAAGTTATTTTTGGATAATTTTTTCTTTCCCCAAGTTTATTATGTTTTTATATAATTCTTCTGAAGATGCTTGTCATACATAACCCTTTGTTTATTTATAAACAAATTGTGTGTAGCTCAATTAAAAGTAAACTGACAAAACGGTGGAGGAGGGAGGCGTTCTTTCCAAACATTCAACGCGTTATTTTCTTTATTATTCATCGTATCATCACCATCATCATCATGTCACTTCCTTTATTATTTGCATTACCCATCAGCGTTGTCATTATCTTTTTTCCTACAGTATATACACGTTTCATATCTCTCGGTGATGCTTCGTGGGTAATGTCAGCACATGTAAAAATTATGTGCCACCGTTATTTGTTATCGTGAACATCCATCATAAATAGGCTACTTTCAGTGGGTACGTTCCTTCAAGTATGGGTTAGGTATCTTGTTTTTGCCTGGGACAATAGGGTCGTCTATTATCTAAGTTAAACCACAAGATATGTTGCCTGTACCAAAAAGAAGGACCGACAAGTTGCTTCTTATTTCTCGATATGTGATACGAGTGGCTAGTAAAAAGAGCACACAGACAGAGTAGAACGGTGTATTAGCTATTTGCCCCTTCCTCTCTAACAGCAGTCCATATTTGTTTCATGAATATACCATATAACGTTTTTGTATTCGTATATGATTATATTACACAGTTCATCGAAGTATTTTGATTGTGTTAATGATATGATATTTTTATTATTATAACAATAATAATTATAAGACAACCCAATAGTTAGGTTCATAGAAAGGAAAATGAGAATAATGGTGTATAAAGTACGTAATACTGGGTTTAGTATAATGTTGAGTGACAATGTAAAAAAAAAGGGTGTAAGGGAGTTAGAACTACAATATATTGTTTATATATTATTCTTATTTAAATTGATCTTCGGTGACACCCTTGCCCATGGCAGCTGTTGCAGCAACACCACCAGTTACAACCTTCATCAATTCATCAACATAATTGGCACCAGACCATTTTTGATGTTGAAGAACGTCGATGTTGTTTTCACGTTCTTTACGTTGCACATTTGAAACGTAACCGTACATGCCTTGCTCCTTGAAAGCCTTGGCAAAAGTACCTATATTTTTACCATGGAGGAGTTAATTTTTTCAATTCCTACTCCTCTTTTTTTTTTTTGAGATCCCTTCCTCCCCTCCTTTTTTTCTGCTCGTGTTTTATTACCTGAAGCTAATGCATTGGCATGTAAACCACCCAAAGTAATAAATTGCCATACAAAACCAAGACGACCGAGTTTTGCAACAAAGGAACCCATATCAGCATCGTTCAAACCAGCAGCATCCCAGTTGAAAGAAGGTGACAAGTTATAACACAATAAAGATTCAGGAGAAACACTCAAGACACCCTTTGCGAAATGTTCAGCTTGTTCAAGAATAGGCTTTTTGGTTTCCATCCATAACATATCAGCATATTCACTATAAGCAATAGAACGGGAAATGGCAGCATCGGTACCACCTTCATAACGATAATGACCTTCACGTACACGAGGCATATCCCAATCCCAAAAGATTTCAACACCATATGATTTGGCAATAGCACGTGCTTCACTATTACTCTTGAATTTGATTTGATTAAGGAAAGTATCGGCTTGATGACCTTTACCAATGCGACGCAATTCATCAGCGACAGCGGTACCAAAACGCTTCAATCCAGCCTTGCTGATCCAGTCATCTTCAATTTGTTGCAAAGCAGCACCGTTCTTGCCAGCCTTTTCAGCTTCAGTCATGACCAAAGCTAAAGGTTGTAATTGAGGGTTTGTAGCACCTACAACAAACTCATGGTCACGGCTATCGACGTTACTACTGATTAATGTAGCGGCTTCAGCATCTGTACGTGCAACAACAATATTTTCAACACCCATGACATCATATTGTACACGAATAGCAACCAAACGATTGATATGTTCGCTTGTTGGAACAAGTACTTTGCCAGCCATATGACCACACTTTTTAGTTGAAGGTGATTGATCCTCCACTAGAAAACAATAATTCATTCAAATGATTAGAAGCTTATTCTTTTTATCCAAGCTGATACGGGTTCCTTTTCATTATATATGTATAACTTACCATGGATACCTGCAGCACCACGCTCAACAAACATTTTTGCGAGTTTCATGACAGCAGTAACACCACCATGACCAGTATCAGCATCAGCAATCATAGGACGCAAGTAATCAATTTTGGGAGTCTTTGCACGTTCTTCAGGTGTCATTGAGAGGCGAGCTTCGCGTTGCTTACGATCATGGAAAAGTTGGGCAAAGAACAAGTGTTCAACTTTGTTAGGAACAGTATCCATTGGATAATCAGCAAGATCAGGACCGGGTTCATTACTGGTGGAAGCGGTAGAAGAGCATTGCCAACCGCTTACATAGCTATTTTATATATGTCAATATTTGTGTGAATTAGGTATAATATATGGGATAAAAGAAGAATGAGGAGTGGATAAAAAACAAAAACTTACACAGTATCCAAGTGAGGAGCCATTTGGGTGACCTGAACTGGATCGAGAGCACCAAAAGTATGACTTGTATTTCCTGAACGCTTGTTTTGTTGAAGGATTTGCCACAGCTTCTTGCCTTGAGCATTAGATCTGTATTCCGTAGGAAGAGTACCACGTTTGGAAACGATTTGTTCTGCAGTGTAAGGACGCTTGACTAACTTGAAACGGGGTGAAGCCCACCATTGCTTAACTTTCTCGACCTGAAAATAGAAGAAACAAAAAGAAAAAGATATGATTAGGAATCAAACTTCCCTCCCAGGAAAATTGGAATAAAATAATACGTACTTCTTGACGGAATTCAATTTCTTCTGGATCGTAGTAAGCCATAATTATAATACCTTTTTTTTTGTTTATAAAGGAAAGTGAGAAAGATAGAGATGAATGAAGGGAATTTGCTTTTATTTATAACTTTTTGTTGTTGTGATGCTCATGTTTATTCTTACAAATGTCAGTGAAGGGAGGAAATAAGGGGAAAATGGGGGATGTTATATTATATACGTATGTATAAATGATAATGAAATATAGTTCATTGAAATGAGTGGCGAAAGAGCAAAAGCAAAAAAAAAAGAGGGGGGTGTGTCATACAGTTGGATTAAAGAGAAAGAGAGAATAAATACGCGTAAAAGCAAGGAGGAAGCAGTACACTGCATAGATGGATGCAAGAAGAAGCATATGTAATACATAGTATCGTTATAAGTGTGCGTCTATGTTGTTGCTTTCTCACTCTCCGCGGAGAGATCCAAAAGTAAAATTTAGGTACAATTCGGCTTGGCACTAATGCAATACCCCTTCTTTTTTTACCATTATCATTTATTATTATTATTATTATTATTACCATATTATAATTTGTAGACTCCTGATATTCATTTGAAAAGAATGTAAAGGAAGTTCGAAACGTGTTTGATGAAAATGCTGTCAATTCCTTTCTATAAAAAAAAACAGTTTAAAAAAAGAATTTTATCCTGATTCAGTCAATGATTTGTTGATAAAAAAACGTAAACAAACATAAACATTGAATTATTTTTAACAGAACAAGAGGATCAAGCAAACTTAAAATTACAAAAAAGAACATTCGCTTTTTACATCATATAATTAACAGCATTATTATTATTATTATCATCATCATCATCATCTTCCATCCACCCCCTTTTTTCTTCTTCTTTCACTTACCTCTACCGTGTATGTTGATGATCATCATTATAATTTTGTGGCAAATGCATCATATATATAATCTTATGGAAAGAAAGGAGGTTTGTTGTTGATTGATTAATATACGTATAATAGTAAGAAAGAATGCTTTAACCAAATTTCCTAAGGAGAAAGTTCGACTAGCAATCATCATGCATGATGATGATCTTCTTTTACATTCGAATATATATGCGTACTGTATTTATCATTATTTTTATAACAAGCACACAGTAAACATAGTCATTAATGACATTATACTACGGTAGAATATCAAATATTCTATTCTAAAAAAAAACAGTGTACACCATATTAAGTTTTGGTCGACTGTAGCATAATTTTATGATACTTTACTACATTTGTCCTGTCGAGTAGTACAGTTTGACAGTTTTGATTGCCACAATATATTTTTAACATATTACCAATTTGATGGGTTTTTTTTTGTTATTTAAATAAAATCCATAATGTACAAATATCTGCATCAAGACAATCAATCAGTGTAGCAGCATCAACAGTGTAGCTAAAAATGTCAAAGTATTACAGGACTAGATCTCTTTCAATTATTAAAATATATGTTCAAATGCTTTGTATTTGAACATTGAACATTTTCAATAAATATTATGACGTATTAATTATTGTTACAGATAGAATCTAACTTTTAATACATAATACCATTTCTTTGCTTTCTCAACTCTATCTTTTTATATATATATATAGTCCCTTTCTCCTCTTCTTCCCTCCACAGCAAAACTTGAATTCAATACGAAATAGACATTATATAATTGTCTTGGGATCATAAAATATGATATTACGTTGATTTTTTTTGTGGAGGAGATATGACCCATTTTATATATAAATCGAATAAAAGAGTATCTGTCAAATCTAAAAAAAAATATGGACTTTAGCTGTTACTAGTCTATACGACAAATGCTCTACTAGTATACTTATTTAATTGTATCTTTTCCTGTTAATCCGACCAGTTAGGAATTCGTATGCTTATGTAATAAAAGTTGACAATTTTGCTCCTTTGAATATGACATTTACAACACATACATCTTATGACATGTTGTATGAATCTAGGATAGAAAAAAAGAGATAATTACATAGATGTTCGCAACAATAAGAATTAAGAATGCAGTGTGACCAGAGTAAAATACGCGTAATATTGTATACTCTTAGCAACTTTAGATTTCTTGATGATATATAAAAACAGTCTGCATGAAACATATGTTTCCAAGTACGCTTCGCTATGTAACAACAATGACAAACAGTTGCCAACTAATAACATATTAATTGATCTGAAAGTACCAAATGGTATATTAAATGCTGGGGAGACTTCGTAGCTGGGAGCTCTATCCTTTAATGTAGAGAGTATAGTAAATAGAGTAAAGGATAATAATGAACATAAAAAACTGAAATAGAGAAGAGCATATAAAATAGAGAGAGTATAATTTAAATAGAGAACATAAAACTAAAAATATTTATATGACAACGAAAAGCGTTTCTCATAGAGAGCAAAACAGTTCTACAAGGGTTTTTCATACTTAGTACAGAAAGCCTAAATGGAGGTTTTCGAACTATGGTTACAGCAAAAATGTTACATGGAGTCGCCGTGCCGACGTTGTATCGTGGTGGCCGTATCCAGAGTGTCTTCTCTTGAGGCACTGCACAAGACATTTTTGAGTTATTTCGAGATGGATAATCCAAGCCATGCAAGGACCTGTTATATATCTTTGACGAAAAAAATGCGCAGCGTTGAATTTTTTCCAATCCAGGTCTCCGCAACTTCTTATACTTGTGTCAAAAGTTTCCATAGCTACCAAAATGACCTCCAGTGAATCAGTTGCCGTGGCAAATGAAATGCTTAACAAGCACAAACAAAGTAGGGGGTTTCAAATTAATTTTTGATTTTTGCGCGTTGGCTCCAAAATCTATCGCGCAAGTTTAAAGTTGCGTGTTGGACTATCTCGCATTTCTCTTTAATCTTGCTCAAATACACACATTTTCCTCACTCAAATCATTTTTGAATTTTAACCAATGCCAAAAGTTTCTGACCGCCAATGGACTCTTGCTCAAGTCGACAATGCCATTAAATTCTTGATGTCGCGTGAGGTAAGTGGAGTTCGTGCTGTTAATGTATATGTGCCAACGCGCAAAAATAAGGTCCAACGCGCAAATAAATCAATTTGAAACCCCCCTAGTATGTACTTAATGTACACATAAAGTTATTTAACGTAAAATAATGTACTAAACAAGTATGCATATCATTTTCGCTGCTGAAATAGCTATTGCACAATACTTAAACGCGTCTATGGACAAAAGCGTAAACTAAGCTTTGCTTCATTTGTTGAACGATACGAAGAAATATCATTGAGCACAGTCGCGACATCGTCGATTTCAAAAGCACATAAGGAGGAGTTTTTGGCAAAGTGGCCCAAGGATTGAAAGTTGATGTAGTAAGTGCCGAGAATGACGGTGATAATTGCAGTCTTTGGTCTGGCTTAAAAAGTGCTTATATTAATGTGAAACTTCAGAAAAAGGAACCCGTTCACTGGGGTCCAAAAATAAGGGCATTATCTGGTGAAGGATCGTCGTCAAGCACTCCGGCAAAGAATTCATCCAAAAATTCAGCAGAAGAGTTGCCAGATACAGCACAGAATTCGTCTGGAAAGTTGTCCACAAGGGATAGACTATTTGTGAACGATGCATATCGCAATCTTCACTATAAAAGTGGAAGCTTGCAACTAATACAGTTGCTGAAGATTAAATGGAAAAATTTGCCAAGGAATGTAATTATGAACAACAGTACGTAACTCGCTTATATTAATATAGCTACACTATTGTATCGATAAAAAAGGATACTAACTAACATATGGTTTGCTGCGTACAGTTTATGTCAATCAATCATTATCGATCCTTACCATGTATCCTGATATAAATATTTCAGCACTGACGAATTAGAAGAAATTCGTGACTATAATACTCCTGTTTTGGAAGCATTTCCTAAAGAAATGCTGGAATATATCGATCAGTATAAAGGAGTCGTAAGTACTTACTATCGCTCCAATTGCATTCCCTTCTTAATGGTCCTTTATTAACAAAAGGTTTTATTATATTGTAGACCGATCTCGACTTGTTGACTGAAATTTACTTGGCAAGAACGTACACCTTTTTCGGAAATCATCCGCACACTCCAGGAAAAAATTTCGTACACTTCAAGTAAAAAAATTCGTACACTTCTAGTGAAAAAAATTCATCCACTTCTAGTGAAAAAAGTTCATCCACTTCTAGTGAAAAAATCCGGACCCTTTAATTATTATTATATCTTTTTTCCTCTAATTTATTTGTAATATCTTTATTAGCGACCTTTAAAGTTTCTGCTGATATTCTGAGTCAAAATTTCAGAATTGCTTGAATGAAAAACCATTATAATAAACTTTACAGTTTGTTTTTATCAGGAGGGTACGAATTTTTATCTTTGAAATGTACGAAATTTTTTCCTGGAGTGTGCGAATGATTTCCGAAAAAGGTGTATCATCCCAAAAAACAGCTTGATTTATATTGGCTGAACAAATCTGTTGGTGCAGTTCTTGATCTGTACAATTTCAACTACAATTTTTACAACAAGACAGAAAATGATATCGTCCGTCGAGCATGGTCCTTCATAGAAACATGTTTTGACTCTACGGGTTTGGAGGTGACATGGTATGTTTATTCAAATATTAAAGTATTATATGATTGTGAATAACGGTTTGATTCAAAGACAAAATTGACTCACAGTAATTATAGCGGGGAAAAGGCTAGTAGCGTATCTAGTGATAGTAAGAATGACGAACGAACAATCTCAGGTGAAATTCCGTTGGCACGCCATATTTGCGGAAATAAAATGGATATTATTATTTCAAATACACAAAATGAATACGGATGTGGTGAAGCCGGTTTTAAAGGCGGTACGACATCAACAAAGTGGATAAACGAGTACTCATTAAAGGTACCGAAAATTTTAAAGGATATGTCATGGAAAGTTTCGAAACGCTCTCCAGAAAGTATCCGTAAAGTAGTCGTAGCGGGTTTTGTTATTAATGGTATGAAGAAAGTAAATAAATAATAATAAAATATAAGAAAGAATCGCTGAGTAAACTGATCAAAAAAATCATGTTATATAAGTTTACAGATGACCATGCGATTACTAGATAATCATGAAGGAAACGTTAGCTGACTTCTTTCATTAGGACCCATAGAGTTCCCAACATCCGCCAAATACTTTTATCCATCGATGCTTCTGTTAGTAACTATAACATGCCAAATTAAAAGACTTCTTGAGAAATCAGCTGAACAAGATAATGTCGGTGGAACACCATTTGTTCCTACGTTTAAGAATACAAAAGGGTTGATATATCTGATGATTAAAAGCTTTGATACTATTTGCAAAGAGCCAGTATAAAATCGTCGAAAGCTAGCGGTGATACATCTTCACGTCATCCTCCTGGGTCATACGATACCAAAATGATATCAAAGTCACGAAAATGATCAACTTACTATAATAATTTGAACGCATGTCGATCAGTGTTGCTTGAGATTATATAGTAATAAAATCGAATGTATGAAAAAAAATGGGACTGATATGAATATGGTTGAGAATTTTTATATTGTTTAAAATTTGTTCATATTTGTATGTTTTTGTCTCTCTAATGTAATGGTGTTATTTACTAGATCCTTCTTCTAGTACTAATGAGAAGTTTTTATCACTTTCCCATCAATGATACAGAGAAAATAAATACCCATTCACCATTTGCACTAAATTCATTTGCAGGATTATTATCTTTTGCTTCAAAAGCTTTTACATGAAAAATATATACTTGTATATATTTATATGGTAGAATAAAATCGTTATTAAACTTATTAAACATGGCTATTATTTCTTTTTATTCTATTAGTATAAACGTATCAGATTCTCCACAAAAGTGACTCCTTTCGCACTTGTAGTTTTTCCAACTTGTACAACAACACGTCTACTCTTTCAATCTTTTATATAATTATACAAATATTAAATTTACAACAGTAGTGAATAAGTTTCTTGTTTTTTCGCCATTCACACGATATAAAATACGCAAGATGCTCAGAACCAATAGCGTCTGCTCACAAACTGTCATGAATGATGGAGAACTTGCTTGTTGACAAAAAGAAGAAAACCATTCTCAAGTTCTGTAACTTTACGTTCAGAAAATGCGAAGGAGTGTCTTTGAAAGGAAACATGGGATTGCTGGCGCTTTTTATCTTTCAGTCGATACGGAACAACAGTAATATTCTTAGGATATTCCTATGGACCCAGAGATAGATTAACCATGTATGCGGGTCATCAACATCACAGATTCAAGAAGAAACCTTTTCGGACACGAGAGAACGCATTCTTCGATTGATCTGAATTGGGTAGTAATCGAAAGAGTGCCAAGGCATCACTCAATCAAATGCTGGATGAAATATTATATGTTTATGCCAAGACACAACAAAAATCAAAATAGTTCGACGTACCAACAATTATTACCACAATAAGTTATTTATGCAACCATTGGCTTCATGACAAAGGGAAGAAGTTATGTATGTAGAATACTTGCATTGCTTTCCTACCCCTAGCTGACACCTCGATGAAGAAAACCTGGATCACAATGGAGAAGAAGAAAAGTCGATCTGTGTTCTTCCCTGCGAAAAAGTACCACAAAACGTTTTACGAAATGGAAGTGTAGGAAATGTTCAAGCATCCATGGTTATTTCCCATCCTTGCATATGGATAACAAAAATTTGAGTATTGGATTAAGGGACCAAAAGTGTAAAGAGTTTGTCAAATGTGTAAGTGTGCATGCGTGTTTGAATTTTTGATTCACACGATCGTTCGGAATATATAACCGAGTCTATCGTTCTTCGGAAATATGAATATTAAAAGTAGGTTCATTCGGAGAGTGGATCACGATCCGACTGGTTAATTATATGAGCAACTGTCAAAATAAGGTATTTTTTCCGTGGTGCTAAATACTTGTTCAATATTAAGATCAATAGAACCTGCTTAGCATGTGTGGGAGTCTCGGGCAGATCCGACCAAAGATGAAAAAAAATGTGGGGAAAGTAATACTAGATTTTGTCAAAATCTTTATGATCCGTTTATTTTGACATTTTGAAAAACCGTTCCTTTAATAATATCTAGATATAATTTTTAAAAAAAGTACACCATATGGTCATTATATTTATTATTCTAGATAATAGAAAACCTCCTCTGAATGATACACATGAAATAAAAGTGTAAGTTAAATATCAAAGAAAAGGAGAAATGTGTGTAAAGTATAGTTTATTAAGATCTTTACCCGTTTTTCTTAAAACTAGCAATCTCAACAAACTATTGGGTATTACCTTGTCAAAAGTATGTCAGCATTTTCTCATGGTAAAACTCGGTATATTCATGATATAAGTCAGTATAAAAGGAAGAGTATTATTTTGAGTGTTGATTAGCAACTAAATTCTTATATCCACTGGCTGCTTTATATTAACCAAAAGAAATAAATATAACATAATGGTTCCATCTTTTGTGGTATCATTTCTGGTAACAACCTCTTGGTTGTTTGTTACCTTGGCTACTCCTACGAGTGAAACGAGTATTGAAAATAAGAACAAGAAACCAAACATTCTTTTCATCTTCACTGACGATCAAGATGCAAGAATGGACACTTTGGAATACATGCCCAATCTTCAAAAATACTTGATTCAAGAAGGTACTCTTTATAGAAATCATTATGCAACCTCTGCTTTGTGCTGTCCTAGTCGTGTTAGTTTGTTACGGGGTCAATATGCGCATAATACAAAGTAAGTTACTTTTTTTATATATTTATCTATTTTTTTTTTTTAAAAAAAAGTTTAATGACAAGATTGAATTACTTTTATATAGTATTACAGACGTTGGAATGCCTTATGGAGGTTATGAGAGATATAACGAGCTTCAACTCGGAGAAGATTATTTACCGATTTGGATGCAAAAGGTTTGTGACTCGATTGAATGGTTTTTTTTTTCTATTTTAAAATGTTTGCTCATAGTATATAACTTTTCATTTTTTTTAATATGTCAAATGTTTATAAATATATGAATAAAAAAGGCCGGCTATTCTACTCATTATATTGGCAAGCTTATGAACAAATATAGCGTAAACAATTACAACAAGCCAATTCCTGCTGGGTAAGTTTATAAAAGGAAATTTAAAGATAGATAAACAATTGTATATACTAACATTCATACGCTATTTGTATATTTCAGCTTTGATTACCAAGGTATAGATATTTATCGTTATGAAATAGATGACCCCTTAGTATTACTTCCACATCACGACAAAAGAAACATATGAAAGGTTCTTATTTAATGAATAATTTTTATTCTTTATATAGATCAACTGGTAGATCCTTACACATACGTATATAATACTGCCGTCTTTTCCAAAGATGGGGAAGAGCCAGTCTACTTCAACAACACTTATCAAACGGATGTCATTCATACCAAGGCTGTAGATGCTCTTAAAAAACAACGAAACACTGAAAAACCATTCTTCTTATGGGGTAAGTTAAGATACACCATAGCTATATAACAATTATTCATTTTTTTTCTACTCTAATTATTATCTGCCTTTTTCTTTTTCTTTCTTTCTTTCTTTCATTTTTTTTTTGTTCTCCAGTGGCACCAATTGCACCCCATGGTCAATTTGTCAAAGAAGGCGATATTAATGATTTAGTAAGTACTCGAACTGAACCTCCAGAACCAGCTGCTCGACATGCACATCTCTTCCAGGATGTCAAAGGTATACTTATTATTTTCTAAATAATAATTAAATATTTTATTCATGTTTAAAAATTAGAATCGAGATAATAACAATCCACTTTGTATACAAATTTAGTACCTCGACATCCTAACTTTAATCCCGTCAACCAAACAAAGACTGCTTCTTATTGGAAAGAATTCTCATATTTGAATGAAACTCAAGTCAAAGCTCTTGATGAAGCATATAGAAAACGTTTACAATCTTTACAAGCAGTAGATGAGATGATTCCTAGTTTAATTCAAGAATTGGAATTTCAAGGCAAACTGGAAAATACTTTTATTATTTTCAGTTCTGATAACGGGTAATGTATAGTCAAAATGCTAAGATGAAATCACTCTTTATGTTTTATATGAATTCTAATCTTTAATCCGTATATAAATAGCTTTCATCTTGGTCAACATCGAGCTCCTCCTGGAAAAGCAACTGATATTGAAGAAGATATCAAGTAAAATTATTTTCCGACTAACAAGTGCAAGGTTGATATGCAATAACTGTTCTACTTCTAACCACTAACTTTATATTATATAGTGTTCCACTTGTTGTTCGAGGACCTGGAGTTCGTAAAAGACACATTAGTGATTTGGTGAGTTCCCATCATGATATTGCACCCACGTTTCTTGCACTTGCCAAAGGTGATCATCATGTTCCATCATGGGTAGACGGTGGTGTTATTCCGTGGATTCCAAAGTTACGAAATCACCCTAAACCAGTGTCACGCGAAAGTTTTGCCGTAGAGTTTTGGATGGACAAGCTGATTGTTGAGTAAGTTTAATATATGTGATGGAGAATCCTCACGATGAAGGAGACCAGACTAGTAAATAATGATCAAAGAGCCATTACCAATACAAATAATAATAATAATATTTTTTTATTAGAAATGTAGGTGCTTCTACTCGACCAGGTTGGAATACATATAAAACTCTTCGTGTCATTTCGGATAAATACAATTGTGAGTTTATTTGGTTTATCATATCCTATATACAGAGATATAATCTTTGATCAATTGTTGTATTAATATAATGTTATAATATATTCTTTAGACAAATATGCTGTATGGTGTACTGGTGAACGAGAACTCTATAATATGCAGGAAGATCCTTATGAAATTAATAACTTGTATACCTCAGACAATGCTATTGATCTCAAACTTATCGATCGTCTGGATGCACTTCTTTCGGTTCTTAAAGCTTGTAGAGCCCATACATGTCGTAATCCATGGCCTGTAATTCATCCCAATGACCCTGATATAGTAACGTTAAAAGATGCGTTGCACAAAAAGGTAAAGTTTACATATATATATAGCATAAAACTGTGCTTATTTTTAACCTAAAAAAAAACGTGATATCTATAAAATAGTACGACGAGCATTATAAACAATTATCAAAGTTCAATTTCAGTAAATGTCTTGGTTACTACTCTATCGAAAATGAAGAACACATGTTTGACGATCGTTCGTTATTATCAAATAATCAAAAAAATGTTCAACTGGTCACTAAGCGTCAAATTCACTTTGACATTGAAGAAAGTGGAGAAAAGAGATGCTCAGTACAACAACATTCCAGCAATGATGTAGAGCAAGTTACTGATAAAGAAGTTACTCGATTATTTAATCTTGTTCCACGATCTGAAGAACCTGTCGGGCACGCTGTTCCAACAAGTGAAGAATTGAAAAAGATCGAACAACGGGTGCCTGACGAATTATTAAAACGAAATGTTGATTGGGTCAAATACGGATTTTATAATAGATTTGGTAACTAGAAAGAATAAAAAAAAATAGTCATTCAGATCTAAATGAAATTAAACCTCATTACAGTCAACCCCCGCTTGTTGCACTCCCGTTTTGTGCAGATTCTACGTTATTGCAACATTTTTTTTTTGGAATTGTCATAAAAACGTAGGAAAACTGCAAACTGCAAACTGCAACGCCATTCTGATCCAGTTTCTCCTTAACGGGATAAAAATAATTCGGAATTGTGCAACAAATATTGCATTATATGATGATTGCACTTTATTGAGGTATAATTTCGCAATCATATTTCCTTTATTATTATACTTATTACAGTATTAAATTATGTATATGCCATTATTTCTATTATTATAAATAACCATGGAAAAATTATACTATAATAATATTTTATCATTATAAATCATGGTGATAATATCATGCTATAATTTTTTTATTATAAATTATGAAGACTTTATACTATATCATGATATTATTACGAATCATGAAAATACCATACTATGAGTTTGTTCCTTATATTTTTTAAATAACAATTCCAATATTATACTTCTTCAAAGAAATAGGAATCCAAAGATGATTGCCTGTTATATCTCTTCTTTTTCATCAGCCCATCTCGAAGAGCGCGAAAATCTTTCTTGACATTATAACTATCCTCTTCATCCAAAATTATCAATACCAAATTCAACCTTGCTTGATATTTTATCGTTAAGTGAAACAACCGGAATTTCTTCATTATCTCCTGACGTGCATTCTTGACAACTTTCCTTGGCAGCATGATCCGGCTTTCTTACAATAGAAACAATTTCATCATCCGTCATAGGTGGTGGAGCAGCTTCATGTTCATATTCAGGATTGACAAGATTTTCATATTCTCTTTCGCTAAAATCAACACCGTATATATTACCAACATGAGTGTGCAATTTCGATTCAATATGATACTAATAATCAAAATTAGTGCTCCTCCCGATTGTTGCAAAACCTCACGAACTGCAACAAATTCGAGAAATTCTCGAAGTGCAAAAAGCGGGGGTTGACTGTAATTGTTGGTGTTCGTATACCCACACCTTTTTCCTGCTGCCCTGCAGGTTTTTCAGAACTGAGCCTTGTGAACTGACGAGAGCAAGAAGCTGAAATCAGCGTGTGCTCATTTAATTTCGTCCTTAATAAAAATTTATAATTTCAACGTAATTGTTGGTGTTGTGATTAGTAAGAGTGATAACGATATATGAAGAGAAGTTTGAAAGCAGCAAGATAATATAACGGTGATATATATTTGAGTAATAGAATAATAGAGAGATTTGTGTTGGTGGTAGAAGAGATAGTAATAAAAACCATGAGTTACAAAAGTACTTCATTATATATAACATTTCGTGTATAGCATCCAGCTTGCCCTTCAAATGTCGAATGGTCACGGTCAATGTAATAAAGATGGATGATGGAGTACGAACTCTTGTTATCAGTTACACAATATATTACACAAAAAAACATAGGAGCTTCTGAAAATTTCTGGCATAAAGATCGGGGATATATTTATCCAAAAAAATCATTTTTTAGGGACCAGAAAACGCGTATATTTACTTCCTTTTTCTTCCTTTATTTTTGAGATTTTGACTTATACGTCTAATGAGTAACATATATCTCATTGATGTGAAAGAAAAAGAGTAATGCTGTTTTCGTGTAAGATTACCATCTTTATTTGCTTACCATTATGGTTTTATGATTGTTTCTATAGGGATAGAGTTAATGAGTTAATCGTTATTAGTGATACGGAATGAAATACCATCAATTATACAAGAAAAACACACCATGGAATGAAAGAACATAAAAAAGATAATATAATTGGTAAAGTAAGACTTAATGAATGTATAAAGTTTGATAATGCAAAAAGCGTTTCCAATGGATTGTAGTAATTATGTGGCTGTCACTTGATGGATGATGTGTATCATGTTCTGTTTTTGAATCAAATAAAGGAATGATTATTATCAAATGGCTAATTATACAATAAGGTAATAAGAACATGAATGTCCATAGGTCCGTAGAGGGTTTATGATTGTGTAACTATATTGAATGGATGTTTTTTTATGGCGTTGTAAACTTTTTTCTTTTTCTTTTTTCTTTTTTTTTTTTTTTTTTTTGGTTGGCTTTTCCCTTTTCTAAAAAATTATTTTAATTTGAGCACTGGTAATACCACACTTATTACTATCCAATCTATCCGTAATAATATTGCTGCTCGTCGACCTTGTACTACTCAAACTCGAATAGAAAGATATCTATAAATTAGTGCCATCAATCCTGCTGATTTTGATATCAATAGTATATATCAGTGCAATGGATTGTAAGGCAGGCAAGCAGGGATTTGAATTTGCAGGCTATCAACGTCCCTATAAAACATGTATGCCATGTCGCTTCAAGCATAGTGATCCAGAAGATGTCCCCCTTGATAGAATGGTGTTATTAGAAGATTTAAATACACTTTATTCCATTGAACGTGTTGTTGATGACGACGATGCTATTGAGCGTGTCAATAACGATGAAGATCCTATTGTACGTAATATAGCATAATGATAAAAATATTCATTTAACAATGATAAATGAATATGTACTTATTAATATTGTAATTATTGTTTTGTAAAGCATGTTGAATATGGTTTTGATGGTTATATCTGCATCGAGCCATATATGGAACCATAGAGTGATGAAGAGTTGATCAACTGTATTTTGGAGAAGGTTCGGGCATGTGATCAATATATCTATTTCTTAAAGAACGTTGGAATTCCCGCATTGTCGTCCCACATATCATCTACTGCATACTGTCATCGCTCAACAGGCTTGCAACAACAAATTCCTGCTCATCTTGCCAGACGATTCAATCCACGATTACCAATATTTGAATATAATGGCCGTATCAAAGGTGTTATTAACAAGGAGCATGGTTATGTGCATTTAAATGTCAACCATTCAATGAACCATGGGTGTATCAACTCACAAGAAATGAGTATACGTCATGAATGTCCAGAAGTGACTCGTGCTTTTCCCAGAGAACGGGCTAACAACAGAGAACACACTGCTGCTTCTCTTTATACAGCATGCAGGTATACTACTAGGGGAGCCAACAATTTGAAACGAGTTATCGTTTGGATGAAAATCGATTGGTATCAGCTAAAATGTTGATTGCTCGGCTTGAGCAACACGGTTTTGATATATATATATATATAGCATAATAAGTGATACTTTTTGAATATAGTGTTATCCCTTCCTCATAAATTTTTGTCTTTTCTTTAACAATAAAAGATTATTGTTAACATTATCATCTTTCATCTCAACACTATTTGTTACACTTGATGCATATATACTAACCCATTATTCTTTTTATTACAATGTCATTGGTCAACTTTTAGTGCTTTTGAAACTTTTACAGTTGCCAATTCCCTTTTCACTTTTCTCTTTAGCTTATTAACTTTACACTGTAGGAAATAAAACCCAAAAAAACCTAAACTCCTAACCGAAAAACACGAATTCGTGTTATTTTCATGTGTAACCTCGAGAAATTGGTCTTGAATTTTAACTGAATTTAGCTGGGAGTTTACCTAAATTCGTGTTTTTATGAGCATATTTGAGAATACCTTTTTCTACAGTGTTAGCAATATAACTTAATCCTTTTGTAGTTCTCACTATAGTTTAGTAATAAATTAGTATCATATAAATAGCCCTGAATTTTATATCAATAAAGAATCAAGTTCAGGAACTCATAAGTTCAGTTTTATTATTTTTATTATCAATAACATTTCATCAAACTCTTATTATTTATTGTTTGCTTTTGTTTATCCTTTAAGTGGTTCCGATGTAAACAAGACCGGAAGTCTGAACTTCCACTTTATTTTATTCACACACTTTGTTTATTTCAACTAAGATATAAATTATCTTGAGATTATTTTGCAAGATACGTTTTATCGTCGTTACTTCACTTCAATCACTTCTTTTCTTTTTATTTCTTTTCTTTTACGTTACAAACTTGGTATCTTGCTTGCCATAACAGTAACAATAATTAATAGTAAAAAAAGAGAGCAAAATATTTATAGATATTCTATGGAAATTATATAATCTAATATTGTTTTAATGAATTGCTAATTATATATTCCATTTATATAGATCTACGACCGAGAACGATATGGACCAAATGATGCTCACGCAACTTCTTTTGGATTCATTACTCCATTTTTGCTCCATTCGTCGAGTGTGAATTCATTGAACAATATATCATTGATTCAACATTCAAGACAAACAACGCTGAATGTGAATTATTTGGTATTGTTGGTGATGCCAATGGTGTTAAATATCCAATTGGTTATTTAATATACTCCCCAAACCATGAAGCACCACCATTGACCAAAGTAGAGATATTGTCTGCATTTTTTAACCTTTTGACAAATCGAGGATTCAACTCTCGATTTTTTTTTTACCGATAAAGACAACTCGCAAATTGCTGCTATTCAAACAATGGACACTATGTTGCGGTTATGCTTATGGCATATTCAACGAAGTGTAAGCTTAAAATTAAAGCAGACCAGATCAAGAAATATCCCATCATATAATGTTGTTGAGGCACAAAGGGAGTTTACATTTATTGTGGATGACTTTACTCCGTCGACTGGTGGTTGTGGTGATGCGAGACTTATTTGTTCGAAACCGCAAAGAAAACAAATAGCTACTCTTATTCGTAAACATTATAGTATGCATCCTTTGATTCCTTATGGTAACATATTATTAATAATAATCTGTTTGCATGAAAATATACTTTGGTAATTTAATTATTTGAAATGTTAATACATTAGTGTAAAATACTAAAAAATAGGCAACCGAACACGAAACGCATTTGAGATTCATCAAGAATCTACACAAGAAATTTATGAATATTGTCGTGCTAACCAGCTTGTTGATGCTTGGGTATATTTGTACACTAATTGTTACACATGAAATTGATGGGATCTTTGGGCAAGAAGTGCTGTTGAAGATCGTATTCCAGCGTCAAAAACAACTATGTTTATCGAGTCACACTGGAGAGTTTTGAAACGTGTCCATTTGCTTCACTACAATCGGGCTCAATTAGACATGCTTGTGTATATTATCATGCATTATCATGTTCCTCAGTTAAAAGACAAGCTTTGCAAAACAGTCCGTGCTCGTATCTCTTCACTCTGGGAGGCTGAATTTTTTAGTAAATGGAGAAAAGCATATAACGCTGGTCCAGAATCTTCTGATACATTGGAAAGATATAGACCAAATACAGTAACTTGGACATGTGGCAGGAAATCATTTTTATTAAATCGTTTTATGTTATGCAAGCGCCTTGTTAGTCGCCCCGGTAGAGGAAGAACAATACATAATCGCCAATATCTCATTTTACATCAAAGTTGCTCCCCTTTTATATTTTTTTTAATCAGGTACATATTCTATTATGTTGTCATGTAAATGTTAAACTGACTATTGTCTTAATTAATTGTTTATCAATTTTAGCTAAACACGAATTATATGCGTCCAATGTTCGAACACATAAGAGATGAATTTTCCTCCTCAGCATCTACACAAATATCAACTATATCTTCTTCAGTAACACCATCCATTACCCAAACTAACATTACGATATTCAAACAGCTCCTTTGTCACCTAACTCACCTATTATAATTGATAGTAGCTCAGATGACGATAATAATTCGATTCCCAGCAGCCACAATAGCAATACAAATCCTTCAAC
Source organism: Phascolomyces articulosus (assembly GCA_025677815.1). Lineage (NCBI taxonomy): Eukaryota > Fungi > Mucoromycota > Mucoromycetes > Mucorales > Lichtheimiaceae > Phascolomyces > Phascolomyces articulosus. The sequence continues at coordinate 302,493 of JAIXMP010000044.1, forward strand.
AGATTCTTACCAAATAACAAGCAATAATATACGTCATGAACACCTAGAAGTGGAAACTGCGATGCAGCGTAGTCGTAATCGTCAGTTGAGCTTCAGCTCCAAATTAAACAAGCTCGACGTGAACTAGAAGAAGCTGAACGAGAACTAGAGGAAGAAAATGAGTCCTCTGATGGCTCTGTTAGTAGATATCGGGATATTATCCATCCTAACCAATTCCCTATCTTTGATGGTTCGTTGGAAGATGGTTCAAAAGATACTTTTCTTGATCAAGTAATCCCTTACCATCGTAGACGTACAATGCCAAGAACATATGCTGATACTTCATATTTCACACGTCATGCATAATCACATCTTCTCTCTCCCTTTCCCAATTTTTTTTTTGTTACTTTTCTTTTACTGTTTTATTTCTTTTATTTTTTTATATTCATAATTCATATTAATCATCACTTTTCCTCTGAATTTTTTTTCCTTGCTTTTTAATAATTTTATTTAGACTCTAGAATTTCAATATTTAATATAACATTGCAAATATATTATATCATTACATCAACTGTATTGTTACCCATGTACAAGTATTTGAGTAAAAACATGTTGGTCTTAAGTGGCATTATTCGTAAAAAAAAGTCCCCGTTCGTGGTTTTCATCTATAATTTTATAATATCTGATATGTTATTTTTTTGCATATATTTAAAAAAAAATTATCATTTAATGCAAGTATATCATATTTTTACTTGTTACTAGCTGCTACATAGTATATTCGATGAAGAAAAAAAATAAGCTACACATTGAAATCCATAATTTTTATGCGGTTAAATATATCTTCCGGGCAATCTATGAAAAATGTACTGGGAATTTTCGGAAGTCCCAAGAGCGAGTCTCAAAAATAAAAAGAATAGCATTACGGTAAGTTTTCAAGGTATTTTATTCTCTATCTATTCTAAACTTGGCTTCAACATTTACAACCGCCCCAATGCAAAACACCACTATCGATCAATCCTTAACTGCCATCCTCCAAATTGTCTATCACGAAAAAGATAAGTTGCTTGCTCATCCTTATTATATATTATGTTAAGCTCTGCATAAATATTCATGTCGCTAACACTTTTAATGCGCCCCTATACGTATGAATGTAGTTATGGATACCTTTCATAACTTTTTGGAAACTTGTAGCTTCAATGGCTCCCAGGCTTCATTCCTTGTAAGTTTTTATTTTTTTAGCTACCGCGTTTTGTGATGATTGCTAAAAGTTATACTCATTTTATTAATAGGAGAGCATCCCATCCCCTGCAAGCCAGGATGAGTCAATGGCGACATCGGAAGATTCCAGTCTTCACTGTAAGTTATTCTTCTTGCTATCTTTTTGTATTATATGTTCTTTATGCTAATAAATAGTTGTATGCAGCCTTCCTTGACTCTGGAATCTCTGGAAACATTATCGACATCAACTGTTTGTTTGGTAAAAATTTATATATATTGGCATTGTAATATCTCCATTTTTAAAGAAATTTACTTACTTTGATTTAACTTGTAGATGACGATTCTGTTGAGGTGACTCAAGAAGCTCGGGTAATGGCTGATGGTGGTGACCAAAATCGACCAGCAAAGCGCAAAAGAGGGTCCAATGCTGCCAGAAGTAAGTATTATTGTAGTATAATATTCTTATAAATGTCAATATGGATAGTTACATGATACTAATAAAGATTCAATTAATAGATCTCCAATGCATTACGGAGGACCCTGCCCGAGCTCGCCAGGAAATTGCTGGTTTCAAGAAGGAATCTGAAGGGAAAGCTTATGATTGAGAACAATTCCTGGATTGTGACCAGATTGTCCGCAAGGTACAACTAGAAGGACTGTCTAAGGAAGAGCTACTTGGAATGGCAGCACGTGCAAGGGACCGATTGGACCAAGCCATGGCAGGCACCACCTACACCGCCCATATGTTGCAAAGGATATTGTATGTTGGCTCTTGTACAGACTGGAAGAAAAATCAAGAGCGGCCACAATCATCCTTGTTTAGTAGATCATCTAAATGCATGTCATCGATGCTTTAGCACAACCCATATGGTTTCAGCTTGTCCAACAAAAGAAAAAGTCTTTGCCAAAGGTTGTTGCTATCTTTGTTTGATGCCTGGTACGATAAATCAAGTAGTTTTCCACACAGGTTACTTTTCACAGTGTTTTGATGCCTGCAGAGATATATTGCTGCCTTTTGCATGTGTATTGTTACGAAATAGACAGCAAGAGTTGGAGTCATTTGCTGGAAGAACTTTTACAAGCCCCCTCGATTTGAAACGCTGGTTAGTCGAAAAACCCAAAGGGTATCCCGAATTCAACTTATCAAACAATGCTCTCAGTCTTTTTCACAAATTTGCACCTCAATTCTTATAATCTACCTCATTATTTATTTATTTATTTCTCAAATAAACCTATTCTTTTTACTGTAATTTTATAAATCACTAAAGTCCTTACTGATATTTTAAAAAGCAAAATGGTATGAAATGTATTTGTTTCCTGTTTACTACTTTTTCAAAACCTGCCTGCTACATTTATACTCGGCAACCTAATCTTCTATAGTTGGTTTTTAGAACAGTCTAGTTATATATTTAAAATATATTTCTACATTACGTTTCTTTTCCACTTGGATTCATCTCAGTATTAATGGACATATTCCATCTCCTCTTGCTCAATGTCGTTGCCAAATACTGACTGGGAGGACATAGATATGTGCAAATGTTAACCTTCTTGAATGAGAATGTTTTTTCATAAAACAACAATATTATATCTATAAATCAATTTCATCTTTCATCAGATCATTATTCTTTATGAGTCATGAAAATGTTTTTCCACCAATTTTATATTAAAAAGAAATGAAAAAGTATTTAAAAAACATAGATTCATTCCGGTATCATGCAATATATAGAAATACCTAAAATCAATAAAAATGTGCGTGCATGATTATGTTACCGTTTAAATAAAACATTCAGATCTGTCAAGTTTTCTGCCAATAGGGTTTTTTGGCCATTTACTGTTCCCAGTTAAACATATAAAAGAGTACATTGTATAACAAAATTTCTTATCTTAGCGATAGTGTAACTCTAAGCTGGATGAGGATGGACATGATGGCGTCGGATCGTATTTGGGACACAGTTTCCTCCACCTTGTTTGACCAACACATTAGAACTTTCTTGGTGACATTTGTAATGATTGACGCAAGCAAAGGATTATAGAATTGTGTTTGCAAGTCGACCTCACCATATGATCCCTGGTCTGCAATAGGATTTTGTGGAATATTTATAATCCTATAAATTTAAGGTGAGAATAAATCTGGAAAATAAGTGAACTGATGAATATTGAGCAAATGTCATACACAAAACTCAAATATCAGCAATGCCTGTTATTACATTTTCCCGTAAATCGTTCATTTTAGAGGCCAGTATCAAAAGTTGAAGTTTGGCTTGCTTTAGGCTCATGGATTTTGCGTCGATTGCAGAAACAATGTCAACAATGGCCATGAAGTCGTTTGTGGTAAATTCAGAGCTCTGCAAAAAATGGTAGCTTGAAGGAAAATTGAAGAACCTTTTTAGTTACGCTTGAAGGAGCTTGAAGGAGGTACTTTTATTCCTTTATGGAGCATATAAAGAGCTAGGAGGAGCTTTCATTTATCATTTGATTTGATGATTCATTATTTTCACATTTTCTTATTGGCCATCATTGTATATATTATTTATGATTATAGAAAAAAAATACGATTTTATTTATTTTTTATTGGATAATAAAAACTAGTTATGATACTGCTTTCTCTATTTACTATCGTGCTATACTATTTTATTCTATCTATTGTCTTAACTCTTTTGCGCCATTATAGCTTGTCATTGTAGGACCGGTGAAATCCATTTTTTTTTTTACCCACACTCCATTATTGCTGTGCTGTTTCATTGCCGTATAGATCGATCGGTTTACCTATTGAACGCGTCATCATTATCACTTCTTGAAAAAAAAAAAAACAAACAGTGTTCTTGATTTTGCTCTAGAAAAAAAAATAGTTCAATGGAATAAGTAAAAAAGAAGAACTGCAAAAGTAACCAGTCAAACAGAATTTATTCAACGTACCTAGTGGTGTTTTGATAACAGCATTGTATGAAGATAGCTATTAAATAAAAGTAATAGTTAGCATGTGCACATGAAAGCATATTCCGTGGTGTATCCATAAAGAAGAAAATGATTTACCATTATACACAAAAGAAATGCAATCCGTTGTTGTTGTAGTCAACACTGTTACGACCCTAAAAATCGTTTTTCTGATTAATAAAAAGAAAATTATTATTATCAAGAAACAACCAAAAAGTTTCAAAAAGAATATCTTACCTTGTGTTTGCAACAAAGAGGAGAAGTTGCCATTCTATCAAAAAAAAAAGGCTACCATTGAATAGACATTCGCGTCAATGTTCGCATCAATCTATAGAAGAAAAAGAAAATAAAAACGAAAGAATAGGAATAAGACTATGCCATGTCAAACATCCTTCCGAACACATACACACCCACATATATATATTCTTGACCTTGGTACCATATTGTCCAAAAAGAACCTCGTGGATTACGTGTCGATATCTACACGTACTGCCAATGTGTTAGCTAATTGTTTTAAAACGTCTGTTTTCTTCCATTCAATCTATTTCAGCCTCCCCCCAAAAAAGTGGTACTATATGCCATTGGATAAAGTGCTTGTGTATAGTGGATATAGATAGAAAAGTAAATAGCAAAAAAAAAATAGAGAAAAAGTGATGTATTCGTAATGTAACATTCAGATTTGCTTAGGGAATAATAAAGAAGAAAAAAAAAAGAGGAAAAAAAAAGTGAGTCAAAGAAGGGAGAAAATAGACGCATAGCCACCTTATTATGCCGACGAGATATTTTTTAAATGGCGAAATAGGTTTACCTCCGTTACCAAATTTGGATCATGTTGCCAATGCACGAGATAGAAAATGATTGTTGTTGTTTTTTTTAAATATCGATAAATAACTATATAGAAAATAATAAAAATATGACAAACAACAGATCCCGTAAGAAGGATATTATTTATCGAAAATGATTGTTTGGTACCTGATAGTGACATGAAGAAAAACTAAATAAAGAGGATTGTATTTTGTTATTATGGATCATCATTATTATTAACACACACATATATTTTTATTTCTTTACTTACTTTTCATTTTCTCGCTGGCACGATGACTAACACTTGCAGTAGCAACAAAAGATCAAGTATTCAATCCTCCACCCGCGCTGCCAAACGTATGTCACCTAGTCAATTACAACAACAACTTGAAGCAACCCTTCATGAATTAACTTCCTTTCCAATTATACAACCTATTTCACCTACTCCTGCTCCTTTTTCGATTGCATCTTCTTCATCTCGTCAAACTGTTGCTTCCTCCTCTCACTAACAAACAATTCAACGCCAGGAAAGCATTATGAGCAACTCCACCATGTCCTCCCTTACATGTTGGACTTCTAGTCGCATATTGAAGCCATACCCTCTAATGTTCGTGCCAAAACCAATATGACTTGACACCCATATCCAAATGTACAGAATGCACCGCAAACACTGCCCTGTTTGACAAAAAAGGACTACCAAAGAAAGCGCATGCGTATCACCCACTGAAAGAAAGATTGCGTATGCTTTTTGAACGGCCTGATTTCGAAGTGAATATTAACAAATGGCGTACGCGTAATGTTCCTTCCCATCTTATGTCTGACATTTACAATGGTGAAATGTGGAGAAGCATACCTGACCCTGACACTCTCCCGTATGAAGAACCAAAAACTTTCGTTGGTCATGACCGATCTCTCTTGTTGACAATTAATATTGATTGGTTCCGGGCATTCAAGAACTTGTGATACTCAGTGGGGGTCATCTATGGCATTGTCCAAAATTTGCCGTGTGAATTGCGCAACGGGAAGGAAAACGTAATCTTGTTTGGGACGATCCCTGGGCCATGTGAACCAAAGACTGTCGCGATCGGACAACTGTAGAAACCAAGAACAGGAGCAAAAGGAAGAAAACGCACCGCCATCTCTTTTCGCTGATTAAGTCCTTTATTATTTTGAACATGAGCTTTACACGGGGGATCTCCATCGCTTCGCCATGGTTCATTGTTATGGAAAACTGAGTTCACAGCATCTCGTTGATACAACCGACATGGAATTACAGAAAGATTCGTTCGATAAACTAAGCTATTATTTTATCCTTCCAATCGCTCATATATATGCCCCATTTGCAAATGTAAAATATAAAATCAGTAATAGGATAGCTGAAATCCCACTTGAACCCAAGCTTTATCTGAATTAACCGCTCTGTCATCTCTTTTTTTTTCTCCACCTCATATTTTATTGCCTATGTGTTCTCTCCACTCTTTTATTTAAACACTTCCATATTTATAAATGTTATGTACTTTTTACTTACCTTCTTTTTTTCCTCATCTTCTTTTATACAATCTACAAAATAAATAAAAACGAAAAAAAGCTGGAAAAAGAAAAAAAGGGTGCTGCTTAATTTTTTTTTTATGAGCCAGAAAACTGAAATTTTTAAATCTTACCTCATCAACTCCAAAAGTATCATCGTTGCTACTAACAAAAATATACTAAAATAATCTATCATCATTGACCACTATAATAAAAAAACATACGTTCATATGATGTGTAATCCTTGTGCCTTTTTGAATGCATTGAAAATTAAAAATTGTGTATTATTATAGCAATATAAATACCTGCTTGCAAATGATCAATAACATATGAAGAATCGGAAATGGAAGAAACGGAAGTAGTGGAAGAGGAGCATGCAGATGCCGAAACTGTGTAAGAATCAATAAAACCATAATGTTAATTATTATCAGTAGGACTATCGTTATTCACTTCATCTGCTATCCGCTCATCCGATCCGCATCCGCATCCGCATTTGCAGATGCGGATGGATACTTGCAGATGTCGGATATGGATGCGGATAGCCGTCCATCCGATCCGATATCCGATAGCATCTGCAAATTAAATATGTATAAGTCATAATATACCAATGTTCATCTTATTCACCATCTGCATATCAAATAGTATCCGCAAAAATAATATATAAGACTAAAATAAGAATACTGGGTCCAAGTAAAATTGAGGGAGTATTGAGGGTGTGGAATTTGGTAGGTTTTTATATCAAAACATAGAAAATGGACGGTATGAATCCTTTGAGACTTTTCTTAAAGGTTTATTATCAGAGTTCCAAATGGTAAATAAAAAGTTGATTAAACACGTCAAGGCATATATCTCTGACAAATCTATGGTTTTTTCCCCAGAAATCTCTATCTTCCGAAAATCTACAAAAAGTACAATTTTAGAGATTTATTGGAGGTTTTATTTGGAGACTTTTGGGAGATTATTATAGATTATCAGAGATTTTGCTTAGAGATTTCAGGAAGATTATTTGAGATTTACTGGAGATTTTATTTAGAGACATTTGGAAGATTATTCGAGATTTACTAGAGATTTTATATAGAGACTTACCTTTAAAGAACCAGCTATATTTTAAAATGCAATAACAACTTTCTTGTAAAATTAACGTGCTATGTACATTTCATATTTCTGGGCATAGTAAACATTCTCTTTGCCTTCTTTCCTGATGCTTGTAGTTATTATTATACTTTTTCATTACTACCTTGTTTATCTTCAACAATACAGGTTTTGTTTTGGTTATACCCTATATATAAAAATACATGTGCATATAATAAGAAATTAGATACATGGAATATTAAGGCGCTTGGTTATCAATCTTTAGCATTTTCATCATCTATATATCAGTAGAATGTCAAAAAATATTGATTATTACCAATTAATTATATATATATATATCTACATTCACTACAGGTAGTCTACAGTGGAAAATCACCTTGTATCTCCAAATTATCTCTTACACCAGAAAATCTGCATTCCACAGCTGGAAATCTCTAGTTTTTTTTTTTTTGTTAATTTTGATTGCAATCCTCAATTAATGTACCATACAGGTATTTTCATAATAAAAAGAGATGATCCAACTTAGTATAACATAGTACAATATGTTATGAACCACAACAATGGTTCTATTATGTCCGTTCATTCATCAGTTAAACATCATTCTTATATATATGATATGACCATTAACACACTACACCAAGTTAAATTCTTATTACTAATAAACACAGTGTAAGAATACTATATAAAGAAATAAACAGTAAAGAAGTGTAGACATCGGAGAAGATCGGTGTACCAGTCTATAACTCAACAAAATATACACATATGATCATATGTAATTTAAGAAGTAAGAGATCCTTCATCTCAGCTCACTGAAAGATTATTAATCATAATTAACTGGACATCATCTCCGTAGATAATAGAACCATATATAAAGACCAACATTTTCAAATAATAAAAGATTCTCAACTATATTCTTCAGTCCCATTTTTTACATTTTATTTTTTTTCATTCGTCTTATTGTCATTTCACCTCACAATACTTTAGACAATTCAGGAGCAGATCATCATGGATAATCTCTAAATTTAAATAAATCTGGAAAGCTGGACATCTACACAAATCTCTATGGATACAATTATTTACTGTCTGAGTTTGCTGCACAAGAAGGTAAAATTAAAAAAGTGGCTCTTTCATCTTCTACAAAATAATAATAACATATAAATGTTAATCTTTTACAGTACACAATTTACTCTGTGATGTCACCAACTATAATTCCACTTATAAAGAATCTTCCTCAAACCAAATTTCAATGCTATACTTGTCGAGGTGTATTTTTAAAACGTGACATTTCACAGAAGGACCACATAAAGACACATTAGAACATTGAAACAGAAGAACAGCTATTCAAACGTGCTCGACACTCCCAAACTCCCAATGTCAAGAATAATGAACTTCAAAATCTTGATAGCTTAAACATTTTTGAACAATCGATCGCTAGGTATGGATTCTATTACACAATTATATTTATGTATCTCTAGCATTTTATTAACAGCAATTCGATCATTAACGTTTTATGTTTAATTATAAGGAATAGCCACCAAACATGGAGCAGTCATGAAGGCATGCTGATGGAGATCGAAAACAGCTGTAGACCCCTTATTAAAGCAAATAAATATATCAAACCACATTGCATCTCAATATATTCATGTTTTTAAAACACTTTAAACGTTTTGTTAGGATGAACAACTTGCCTCAGAATAGCCTTGATAATGATGATGATGATAACGACAATGATGTATATTGCTTAGATGATTTAGTAGGCACAGATGATGACAGATCATCACAGTTTAGTTTGCAGTTATTAATGAGAAACGTTATATAAGTTGTAATAATTTTAATATCAAATAGAATAGTAATTATCATTACAGCAATATAATTATCTAAATTTCTTTAACTTTTGAAACTTTTTTGAAAATTCGAATATAGTAAATTATTTGTGTGAAAAATATAAAAGGTATCATGAATAGAAAATAAAAACGATATAGGAATACGTTGAGACTGTTATATAGATTTATTTCAATAAAAGTAATGATGTTTCAACTATCTAATAAAATTGAGGTCCTTTTATACTTTTCGATGAAGTGTTTATTTCTAATTATTTATCTATTGTCAGGTACATGTTTATATGAGTCCATAGAGATGAGTGAGATGAAATGGTAATAAAATCGAATGTAAAAATAAAGAGACGGATAAGAATATAGTTGAGAATCTTTTTATTGTTCAAATTTGCTCATATTTATATGTTTTGTCTATCTAATGTAATGATGTTGTTCACTAGATCATTCTAGTACTATGTTTCACTGACTTTGATTAAAGGACAATGGATATCCAATTATTCATGTGTGTATGCATACTTGGTTCTAGATATTTCTTTATGTACCTAGCAATAGGTGTATTATCCTGTTTAGTAATCATTCTTCATCTTTCTTCTGTATTCCAGATTATTAGTAATGAGGAACGAATCAAGAGTGATATAGTGTGTTATTGGTTATATCATGTTTTATTATGGAATGATGTTTAACCGGTTATTTATGAATGAGTGAATCTATCATGTATTAGTGTGGTTCACCACATAACCCCCTGCCAGGTTAAACATAATTTTGTAAAGAACATAATAATTACTTTGATAAAAGTGCGAGATTAACTTCGAGAAAAGTGTACGAATTACTTTGAAGAAAGTGTACGAATTACTTTGAAGAAAGTGTAAGATTTACTTTGAGAAAAGTGTATGAAGTACTTTGAGAAAAGTGTACGAGTTACTTTGGAGAAAGTATAAGATTTACTTTGAGAAAAGTGTGTGAAGTACTTTGAGAAAAGTGTATGAATTACTTTGAGAAAAGTGTATGAATTACTTTGAGGAAAGTGTAAGAATTACTTTGGAAAAAGTGTGGTATTACTTTTGTATAAAAGTGTAATGCTCTGGAAAGAGTGAATGAATTACTGGCGTGATTTTAAACGTTTACTACGTCTTGGGGTGTTTATAGGTAGCATCACCTGTTTTCTTTTACTACCATTATCAACCGTATGTATTTTGTATTTATTTGGATCCTTATTTTTATTTTTATATGCGTGCTTTAGTTGATTATTATTTGGTTTATTATTAATGGGATTGACTGAACTTGAAGAAGTTGT